>JAOYSI010003849.1:0-14796 GCA_025775065.1 Hiodon alosoides
GTCTGTGTGTGTGTGTGTGTGAGTGTGTGTGTATGTGTGTGTGTGTGTGTGTGTGTGTGTGTGTGTGTGTGTGTGTGTGAGTGTGTGTGTGTGTGAGTGTGTCCAGGTATTTGTTTGTGATCTCACGCGACTGGTGCAGGTTAGGTGGCAGTGATGATGCGAGGGCCTCCTTAGCACAGTGTGAGAACACTCCATTAGCGTTGACTCCCCCTGTGTTGGCAGAGGTGCTGGTGCACTTTACAGATGGTTACACAGCTAGGGTAACGGTGAAAATGCCTGCTGCATTTTGTAGCTTTCCTTTTCACTTTTTCTCTCGGGGCCAGAAGTGCCCAAGATCTATATTCACCAACAGGAGAAACTCCCACATGGCCTAGATGTGTAAAAACTATCTATGATGAACTAGATAAGCGCCGGCTCTCTTGGAGTGCATTGAAGGTCAAAAACCTGCAACGTGTCCCTCCCTCTCTGTGGGTGGGAGATGTTGCCTGGGAAATCTGAATGCACATTTTCCTCTATTGCCAGTGACTGCTTTCTGTTGAGTAAAGATGACAAAAAGTGTATTTATGTTTGAAATAAAACACATCCAGGCAAATAGGCCCTTTACTGTAAAAGAAAAAAATAGCTGTTGCCTATTAGCTTTTATTTTCCTTTGCAAGTTTGCTTCACTTAGTATTCAAAGCCACATGTCTCCCTTGAACTGCTTCATTGAATAATATATTTTGAAATGGTAAAGTAACGTAGCCTAGCAACATTTCAAACCTGCCGAGCCACCGTTGTAGAGCCGCGGGTGAATTCCGCACCCAGAAATCAAAGGCTGTGTGAGCTGCATGTAATCCCAGCTCCGCGTAGCGCAATCATGGATCACGGTGCCCGGTTCCCCTGTCCGTAGTGTTGACCTGCTTCCTCCAGGGTAATCGCTGGCTAACGTAGCTCCCTATGAAATATTCTTTTCCTGAAGCTGTTATGGACCCGTGAGTGCAGTGAACCCCCCCCCCCCCCCCACACCTCAGCAAAGATGTACGAGAATGGCCTGAATCCCCGTTTTTTGTGTTTGCTAATATGGGAATGTGCTTATATGATCAATAATACTCTGTTTCCTCATAATATCCTCAAAAATGCCCCCTGTGCCTTTTAATTATTAATATGGCAAAAGTTCTGAGAGAAACACATTTCTTTCAGATTAATTACTCTTAATTTGAAGCATAAATTGATATATAAACTGGACGAAACAAGGAGAATGTCACCGCGTGCCGTCTGTAGTCAGTCATTTATATGTTAATCACTAATTTGCACAGGCATCTGCACACTCGCGTTATCCATCTTTATAGCCACCGCATTCGTAATAAAACTCAAATTCATTTATATCTTCATTTGAGAATTTAAATGTTGTGGGGGTTAGATGGTTAGAGAACAGTCTGACGTGAAGCACATTTTTTCTGTTAAATTGTTTAACTTTACTGATGCTGGTGTCTTCTTGGTGTTATTTGACTTAAATGCAATGCTTACAATGATATAGCTTTATTTCTTACTCCCCACGTTATATTGGTATTTTGGTTTAATTTGACTTTGATATTAGGAGAAAAAGAGAAAAACAGGTGAAATGTGATAAAGATAACTAAGAGAAGAAACTGAGCTGGATGTAAATTTTCAAACAATAAGAAATGCTATATATTCTGGGAATTCTTTGTTATGGACTTTTTTCAAGGGGAAAATGAATGCAAAGTGGTCAGAAGGGGTGGAACACGGTGACTTTTCCAGACGTGAATGTCATAGATGTGGCGGAGCTGTATCCTGCAGTTGTGCATGGCCACCGTCGGTGTTATGGCGAGGAACTGTGATGTTAGCTGCTCTGTTGCTTTTCTACATCTGTGAGCCCTGTTTGTTGAATTTTTCTGACCACACACGTGTGTTCAAAATCAAACATGAAGACCAAACTCAGGGTGGGTGGAGGACTGTCGAAGTATGCCTTATGTAAATGCTGCATAGACACGTCCACAATTAAATATTACGTAGCATAATTTAGTTTCTAAAAACAGAACCATTTACTGGGCTTACAATTTCACGCTTTGTAAATATGTCATTTATATATATGTAAGTCAGTGCCCTTCTTCGAACTTGAACGTGACATGTTCAACAGCTAAAAAAAATATTTTTTTCAAAGTCTTATGCCTATTAGGCGGCAAGGGGGTAGAGCTTGTGCTGTTACTCTTTATGGTTGTCAGCGCCGTAAATTCCCAACCTTTGTGAGAAATGCACATTTACATTCAGACATTTCCTAAGTCCTCTGTTCTTCTGACACCGACAATACCCTTAACGAGGCTACGGACCACACTTCTGCACCTCATCTGCTGACACATTCATGGTGGGTTCTTTCTGAAGGTGCCCTGCCTCTCAGCCCCCGAAGAAAAAAGTGATTAAAGACTAAAACAAACCCTCCACTTCAATTGACCTTCAGAGTAGCAGCTCCACACACAAAGAATATTTATACAATTATGCACTGAAGCTTTACAAAACAATGACTGCTGAGTGGGTGACATCTGCATTTATTTTCTCTTCTACAGGAGTTTTGTTTACACGCTAAGTTGCTTAGGCACCATTGCTAATGCATTAACGTTGCTTTCATGTGTTTATATCAAAGGCAATCACATGCATAATTGTTTTGATATGATTTTGAAAAGGTTTTATTTTTTCATTGAGGAGTAATGATTTAACCCACTGAGAGGCAACACTGCACTGGAACAAGGGCGTAATTACATATTAAAGTGTTCTACTTAATGGGCTCGTTTTCAATCTGCCAAGGGCATTTGTTGAAGTGCCACTGGAGTGGGCCCATTTACCTGGGGATAGGCCTACCACATGTGGATGATGGCAACAAATACAGACATAAGTTATGCGGATTTAAGTGTAAGGATTTGTGTACGAATGCAGATGTATGCATTTTCAAGGTGATAATTTCCTTTATGTCGATGAAATGCAATTCCCGCTTCGCACTGCCTGTCAATGCAATAATCGAGTTTCCTGAGCTGTCAAAGGGGTGGGGGACGTGGAATTGTAGACCCCCAACCCCCTCTCTAAAGAGTAACCATAGAAACATCTTGTCTCTCGAGTAAAGTCGTGGTGAATTGTTATACAAAATGGCGGACAGTATCAGTATACCCTCTTTGGCTATACCAAACTAGAGGTCCCTGTCGTGTCAGTAATGTGCCATTTGGGTAGTGTGTGATGGAAAATTCTGGAAAGCACAGAACCGTTTGTGCTGCAACACATTTGCCACTTTTGTGGCTGAAGTGTTTGTTCTCTTGTTTCTCATTTGTTTCTCAAGTGACATGAAAGTTCTCTCAGGGGGGGGATTTTATTCATAAGCGATTATACGGCTGGTAAGTTTGACTGTTCATCTGTTAGGAATAAGAGTACTCTGTCGTACAGTTAACTTATTTTATAAGGACCTGTTCAGAGTCATAACTTTCCAATAATGTTTTACCTTGCTTTTGTTTTAACCTTTATTGCTTGCAATACTCATAAAATGTGTTCATCAGCCAAAACCCTCGGCAAAAAAGGCTTGTCGAGTGAGTTGTGAATTTCTTATCTCCATTTAAATCCCTGTTTATTTAGACCTAGCTGTAGTGTGTATATAGCTGTGTTGCGGGGGTCAGAGATGCTGCCGATCTCACCGGGGAGCACAGGTATGCACCCGTGCACGAACAAGCAGGATCCGTGCATCTAATCATGGTAATTCTGGTCAAGCTCTGGTTCTGAGTCGTCATTGTCTTCTTTTTCTTCTACTACTACTACTTATTATTATTATTATTATTATTATTATTATTATTATTATTATTATTATTATATTATTATTATAATATCATTATTATTATTATTATTATATTATTATTATTATTAATATTATTATTATAAGCAAACACAGTGCTTTGATGATTGATAGTTTATTATATATACTAGCTATGATGTTATCTGAACTGTTTTCATGCTTCCAATGAAACTTTAGAGGTCTTGCAGTAAAGATTGCCGCGAAACAGGTATTAGATTTTTTTTTTTTTCCCCCTAACACTTTCAAAGTTTAATCAGCATCTATTACAACTTTAATTACAATCAGTTTAGGAGTAACTGGATAGCAAGGTAAATATATAAAAGTTAACTATTGCTGAATAAAAAATAAATACAAATGCCTAATGCAACTGGAATCAGATCAACAAAATGCTTAACATTATGGATGTTACCTGAAAAGAGTTCAATTTGTGTGCTTTGTGAACTTTAGTTTTTTATTTCTGCTATTTAGTTTCAAGCCTTAACTGCTGTGCGTTTAAAATCCAAGTAGAGTTGTCTAAATGATAATTGCTTTTGACAGCTTGATATGTTGCTATATCTGGGGCTAACTCATTCTCAATGCTATATGGGATTAGTGTGGATTTTCTGGGTTTATCGCCAGAAGCACGCGGATTAGCAGCGTGATGAAGTTAAACTGAATTACTGGCTACCACATATTTTAAAAATAAGAAGTGCTTATATCAGCTCAAGCCATTATCATAATAGCATAACGCTAATCAGCTTTTTTAAAAGCTAATTATTCTTAATAAGGATTAGATTTAAACATTAATTAAACAATGTTGGTTTTCCAAGACCAGTTCTTGAAAATAATGGTGAAATAAATTCTTCTGACTACATAACATGGGAGTCTGTATTAAGCAGGATGATTGAAAGTGAGGGTAACTACAGTATGTTTGTCCCTCAAGTCAATGTTGTTTCCTGGTTAATAATAGAACAAGGAGGAACCTTTAATTGATAAAGCTAATTGTGTTTCCATGATAGATAAATAAAAACAAGTAACTAGTCTTGACAGTATAAATGTCTATGGTAAAAAGTAAAATCTTCAATAACATTAAAGTAGATTGTAACCAGGACTAGTTAATATTGCTGTGGGTTAAACATGATAAAGGGGAAGAAAACAGCTTGTGTCTTTGCCTTTTAGTCTATTGAATACAACTAGAAAAGCTAAAAACGCATATTTAGCAATTAGCCAATGTGGCAGTGTGAATAAAAGTATTAGTAATTAACGCAAGCCTTTAAAACCGGCAAATAGCATATAATCCATTCAATGTGTAAAATTCAGTTTAAAAAGAATTTGGAAGCTTCCTGAACTGATGCCTGTATTTTGGCTTTCAAAAGAATGAAAATGACCAGATATGAATAATAGAAATAAGTTATTATATACTTATTACTTATTATTTTGAAGTATGAAAATGTTTCTTCTTCCTGACAGGTCACATCCAGTATTTCAATATTTCAATGCACATGTGCATGTGAAATTTTATTATAAAAATATATATTTTTATAAAGATGATACATATATACAAATACATATATAAAAAGATGATACGCTTTTCTTCTTTACTTTTGACTTTTTGTCCTTGCAGAGAAAAATGGTTTTCAAATTGCAGGAGACCAATTTTCTGTTCTGCACAAAAAAATTAAATAAATAAATAATAATTAAAAAAAAAAACATTTGCATATCCTGCTGTAATAAAATTTTGCTGTTATCCTACTGATATTTTTTTCAGCTTGTTTTTTTGGGAAATTATCTGAATGCGATTGTCATTTTAAACACAAGTGTCTTAGCAATAAGTGATTTGCATGCTAGTACCATTACCTTCCTTTCCATTAAGCCTGCATTAAATTGTGACACCATGCTGTGAATGGGGAGGACTGGGGGGGGGGGGTCACTGATGCATGAACACAGGAATAAATACATAGGACAGTGACTTTCCTTTCAAATACAGTTACGAACCATTGCTAATGGGGTTATTTACTTTTAAGACCCCCAGTATTTTGAGCAGATATGCCAAATCACGCGAGAGCCCTAAGTGTCATGTGGCTGCAATGTTATATAATCTGGCAGCCGTGTCAGTTTTGTCTCCTGTTTTCTTTCAGACCCTTCTGATCGTTTGAGTATACTTTAGTATTTCTCCTTGACGATGGTGGTGTCATACATCAACTACCAGGGTGGTATAAAGTAGCACAGTCTCGGATGCCTTGTGGTCCAGATTCTGCACTGGTCATAGATGCATTTCCATCTGCGAAGGACAGGTTCAGCTGCCAGCAGTGGAGAAAACGATCACAGACCTCCTGTTGAAAGGGGTTCTGGACAGCACCAAATGGGGGCTCAATCCTCAAGTGGTGGGCCTCCTTGATTACAGATTCAGGAAAGCACAGACAAATCTGTTTGTATCTCCAGAAACAACGCACTGCCCCCTCTGGTTCTCAATAATAAGAGATGCAGGGTGTCTGGGCCTGGGCGTAGATGTACTAGTGCACAGCTGGCCTGCAGGCCTGCTCTATGTGTTCCTGCCGTGTTAGCTCGATAAGCATTCCCCCCCTAAAATGATCACTGGCACTCCACAAGAGGACTTAGGCAATGTTGCAGGATGCATTTGTTGCAATGCCGCAGTCTGGGCGACCCCGCACCCGTTCACCAGGTTTTAGCTCTTGAATGTGGTTGACGTAGAGCGCCCTGGATTGGGGAAATGAGTGCTGGGTGGTCTCTAGGGTAGGTCCCTCTGCTGCCCTGTAAGGTGAGAGCGTATATGTGGGTTTACACGTAGTGGCTGTTCTCCCAATAGATTGGGTATGCCTGCCTATCAGTGATGGTTCGTATTTCATTATCGTGGCAGTGACTCCGAAGAAAAAATCCTGGCTACGCATTTTATAATATTGCGGTCACATGACACCTTTTTGGACTTCTTTTGATTTGGCGTGCTCTGGGGTTCTTAAAGGGAAATAACGGCATCATGATGTTATGGTTAATATTTCTATTTTAGGGAACCACGGTTATGTTATGCATGTGCGTGTGTACATCAATGACAGAAAAATACGTTGTAGTGTAACTTGCAGGGCAGAATAAATGAACTTCTCTATAGTGTGTAGTATTACTATGTGTTTTTATAACCCCCTAAAAACCAGGCAATATTTATTTTTAGCAACTTACTGCTTTGAAAAACACTTGTTTAGCTGACTGAGAGTAACAAATTCTCTAATGCTTGATGCCACAATCTCTAAACATGTTTGATTTAATTGCAGAAATTATGGATTAGTTTTCTTTTCCACAGTTCATCTGCTAAAATGCCACATAAAAACAGTGGCAGAGAACTGACAAACGGTTAAAAATGAAAGCAATTATGAAACTCGGGACTACTTTGTCAATATGGTTTCAGCCTATGGCCCGAGGTCAGATCTCAGGGGTCTGGAGCACGGTTAGGTGCTAACGCTGACCTAATTGCGAGTGCCTGGGCTTGTTTTCCGAGCGGGGAGCACGGATGGTGGAACGGCAGCCTGAAAGGCAGGGGGGTGGGGGGTCACTGTTGATCTGCGAGATCGCCACTGTCACTTTCGCTACCCTGCTTTGAGCCCTGACAGCGTCTGAAGGCTTCCAACTCTGCCTGGGTGCTAAAAGCCAATCAAACAGAGTGGGAGAAGAGATAAGAAGCTCTTTCTTCCACCCATATAAGCAATTCACCTTCAAGTGACCCCTTCAGACAACTGAAATAAGCAAATACGTTTCATTCCTTGACTTCATGACAGGACCTTTCTGCTGTCTGGCATTTGTATCCAATTTTTTTTTTTCACAAAGTTACAGGAAATTTTCAGAAAACTTTCATGCAATGGCAGTATACATTTTTGGCAGCTATTTTAGATTTAGTCTTTGTAAAATACTGTTTAATATTTGTCACATTTCAGTCAGCTCATCCTTCTTGGTTATTATCAGTCGACTAAAACATTTAGCATAGTTTAAATCAAATTTTAAATTTAATTTGTGTAATCATTGTTTCAAATCCCCTCCTCGGGGTCAGGGTCTGCCAGCCCTGAATTTGATGTATTATACCACACCCGATACACCTGATTTAACGTGTAATGTATTGGTTATTAGTTGAATCAGTTGTGCTTGTACTGGAAAACATTATAAATGTGGAAAGTTACGGGTCCCAGAGGAAAGGTTCGAAAACCACAGGAGGCAGGATTCTAGAGACTGCAAATGAATTAATGAATGTAAAACATGCTACGTTCTCTGACTGTTGAGGTCAACTTTATTTTAAGAATCTTGAATCACATAAAACAAAGGATGCCAGCATCACTAATAGTAATACAGTTTGTCACTGTAGCAGAGTATTCCCTAGAATCTGAAGTAATCAGCCAAAGAGAAAAAGTAGGCAGCTGTTGGAGGACCATGGTATATCATGAATGTTGGCACGGCTACAGATGTTATTAAATGTTATTAAAGCTAAAACTTTTTTTATATTTCATAATAATAATAATCTAGCTCAAGATAAAGTGGTACCATCCATAAAAAAAAAATCTTAAAATATTTTGTTATTTACAGTTGAATTACCCGTAACACCCTGATATTCTGCATCAATTTTGACTTGCACTTGCACATTCTTAATTTTGCGGTAAAGCAAGGATTTTTCTTGGGATTCTCTTATGGGCTTTAAGATTTAATTAGTTTCTGTTCTATTGACACTGTTTCGTTTGAGTGTGGGGTCATCAGCCTTGTGCTTTACTTTTTCTCAGCTTTAGTTAGTGTTAATCTAACATATTTCTCTATGAACTGTAATTGATATTCTCACTGTACTGTGGGAGATTTGATTTCCGTGTTACTTGCATTACTTGAATGTTACAAGTGTTTAATATGATTTACATTTTTTTACATTTTTTTTCTAATTTAACCAATCGAGGGTTTTAAATAAAATGTAACATACATCAAAGGGCGGTAAAGGTAGTTATATATTACAAATATAAATAAGATGCTTCTCCCGTCCAAGAAACGGCGGTCAACATATGTTTGATGAGTGTCCCTCCGGCGATCGTCCCTACGACAGTGGTGAAAACAACAGCAGCCCTGGCAGAACATCTGAGCTTCTCTCCCTGTTTTTCAGCAAGTGGCTGGAATGGACAGACGAGCAGTACACCAGCATGAAGTACGACGGAGGGGAGCCCTGTTGGCAAGGACCCACCAGGATGACACTGGTGAGCAGAATGACATCAATTTAAAAAAAATCTACAAAAAAGCAATCTGTACTGCACGGTATTAAAGAGAAGTCTTCCCCAGTTCTGGGGAGCTGGAACTCTTGTGATTGAAACTGGTTTTGGAACCACCAAAACTAAGGTGGGTCAGCAACGACTGATTTAAACACAGGAAACGCACAAGCCCGTCGGCCAGGTGGAGAAAAGAGTGTAACTCCGCCTGTCATTGATTTCATGCTAATGTCAGCTCCTGCTTTATTCAATCTGTCCGGGGGTTCGGCAGCGTTCTCGCAAGGTTCTGTTTAAGTTATGAGGTTCATTTTTGTGTGGAATTTTGTTCCATTTAATAATGTAACGCATTTAATCATCTCATTTTTAGCAGCCCCTTCAAATGGATTATAGTAAGCGCAATCGAAAAATCTACATAGTCTCCCATTGCCAGGCTTTCAAGAGCCTAAATTGAATTCCTTTGATTCTGTGCTTTTTTTTTCTTCTCCCCAATAAAGTACAAGCGGCATAAATGAATCCTCTACTGAAGTCATCCCTCATTATACTTGAAATACCTCACCCAGCTCTGCCTCCTAATAGCAGAGAACGGTCCTCCAGTGAGAAATGGGAATAAAACCTAGTCTAAAACTACCAGCAGCATTCTAACAGAGACAGGATGTTATATTAATTTGAGTAAAAGGGCTTGCAGTAGTCCCCCTGATTACAGAGTTCGAGAACAATGTATTAGGTTTTCTACATCTTGAAAATATCACTGAATTAATTAAGTTTGCAGGTATGGTTTGTGCCGGCCTGAAGATAACACGGAATTTATTCCCTGACAATCTTTCATGAGAACCTTTTCTTTTTTTCTTTCGATTTTTTTCTTAAGGATTGTCAATGACTTTCTGCAAAAATTCTCAATTTACGTGATAACTCGGAGAAAAATAGTAATTGATAGATTAATCTTTGTACGGTGAATAGATAAACAAGAAAGTAATGGACTATTTACTGGAGAGGTGCCTGTTGCCTTCTGGTAAAATTCGTACTTAAATAACCGATTAAATGTATTTTGTGGAAGCAGTCTCCAGCCAAGCAAAACTAGCTACCAAGATTTCAGAGGATCATGATAAAAAAAAAATTAAAAAAAATCACTTTCAATGAGTCTCTCATAGATACTTTGGGCTTTATGGCTTTCAAATGCACTGGGATGCTTTGACAATTACAATAACCTCCTAAGCAGAACTAATAGATTTCAAAGTTTTCACCCCCCCAAGTGCATTTTTAGTAAACCTGATGAGGGTTACTATGGAGACCACTAGAGAAGTGAAAGGGAACAAAAAATGTATCCAATTTAAAGCACTATTGCAGTAATAACCATGCTTCTCCTTTACGGTCACGCACTTTGATAATCATCTACATGCTGCAACAGGAAGACAATATTTATAGCATTACAAGTATTGTTTTACGTACTGATGGATATCTGCATACAGTTACAAATGTACCTTTACTTTCAAAGAATATCCATGCACCACAATACTTCACTGCACCTATACTTATTTTCAAAACTTGAATTTATTAATCTTCCACTTACAGTGCCTTTTTGAAATTGCTCTTCAAATGACAAATTTTATACCAATCCACTTTTACCTCAACGTTTTCCTCCCCTCACTGATAACCAGCAAAAGTGAATGTATTTGAAATATCTGCAGCTGTCAAAGTGCCCTTTTTTGATGGAAACGGACGTCAGGTTTCTAAATAATTCCCTGTAGAGTTTTAGAATGTGTAGTCACGTGACCATGGCTGACCAATCTCTGAGCCTCTTTCCGATTTTTTCTAGGTCACGCTGATTTGCGGGACAGAGACGGCGTTGAGATCGGTTAAAGAGGCAAGTAAATGCCAGTACGTGATGGAGCTTCAAAGCCCTGTCGCTTGTCAACAGCTACAGACAAAGCGGGGAGTGCACAGCGAACTGTGACCGGGGGCGAGCTCAGTCCCCGCTCACTGCTGACAGCTTCGACTGGGGGCCACTTCAGCCCGGCCTGAGGAGCACGCCAGAAAACGTCAAGCAATAGCTCCTCTTCCTGCGCCATTATCTTGTCAGCGTTTCAATGCGTTCCTCCTTCCAGGGTGCCTTACTTTGAGATGAATCTTTGGGGAGCTGTTACCGTTTCTGTGTTAATACAAGTTTTGTGTTTTGTTTTTGGTTTAGTTTGCGAGTTATAGCACGTTGCTAAATTAGGTATTTTATTTTGGTTATATAGCTCTTGAGAAGTTCCTGTGGGTGAAATTATATCTCCAATCAAAATGTATCAAGAGTAATAGTCTGAGGCGTCCCACTTTACCCTCGACTAAAAGCCACTACACTTTTACATTATTGGCTGCTGATAGAGTGTTCCGAATTCTTTGTCAGAAGTATGGTAAGCTATTCACACTTCTAAATAAAGAGACATCAATGTATAAGTCACACCCCTGTTTTGAATATCAAAAATTCATGACCAGGCACACACATGTGCACATACACACTCAACACTATTTTATGGAAATTGAAGAGCCTTAAACCAGATTTTACACTACTCAATGGGTATCAAATTCACTGTGGAGTAATTTCAGAACATTCTAATGAAAGGCGTCTTACTTAATTGTCTGCGTTGAATTGCTTTATCTCAGTTGTATAGAGATTATTGCAGTGAATCTCAATAGAAAGTCTAATTTTGGTGTCAACAATTCAAAGTGGTATCTTTGATGAGATGGTCTATTTTTATATACGTTATTGGGCTGCAATCCTGAAGACCGTTTTAAATGCTAATGCAAGTAATTGTGCAGTATCTTCAGACATACAATATAACCAAATGTATTACAGTTGCAACACAGACACACAAACTTACATTTCACATAAAAGTGGATACACATTAGTTTGTACTTTACATCTGTTATTTGTTGGCTATGGTTGCATCAATCAAGTTATTTGGTGCTGACTAAAGTAACGTATTCAACTTATCACTGGTTTAATTTCTATTGGATAAGAATAAGTCTACATATTTTTTAACAATGTATTTTACAATTCTAGTCCATATGGAATTCTTTTCAATAAAATAAAAAAAAAAATGTAAAACTTTTTTTCCTCTATTAACAAGTTTACTGGTCCAAATTTACATCCCTCGGGAATCTGTACTAATCTATACTTTGCTTTTCCTCGTAAGACAATGCAGTGGTTTTATATTGTGAAGAACTGATGAAGGGTATTAGAATTCACCGCTGCTCCGAAACCCTGTATAAGAAAAGTAGAGGCCAAAAAATTCTTGTTTCCTTCCCCCCTCCCCCCCTGAGCCATTGCTAGAGCAGCCTGCTCGGAAACGCGAGGCCCTTGATGTGTGAGAGAGAGGACACGTACTGGGATTTCACAAGGCCTCTTCGGCAGGTTCCAGGGAACCCAGCTCAGGTCAAGCAAGATGTGCCCAGCGCTGATGCCCTGAAGCTCTGTCCTTTTCAACGGCTAATGGTGCATTTGTGTTCAGCGAGGGGAAAAAGATGGGCTGAAAAAGTGCACAAAATCTGGTGGAATTTAGAAGTGCTGTGTATATTCTACAGATGTAGGAAACCTCTGTGGCGGTTCTCTTTGGTTATTCAAGTATGTTTTGAAGAGTATTACATTTCCCCTGGCAGGGGTCTTACTATCAGCGCCCCTTACACACCCAAACTGCCAAGCCATTTACAGTCACTTTTCCTCCTCCTCCCTCCCAGAAGCCCCATGACCAACACGTTCCAGTGCTGCTCAGTGGGGCCTTGCTTTCCCCTGCAGACAGCCAGTCCTGTTATTTCTGCGCTGGAGAGCTTCGTTCAGTGATCCGATTAACACTGAATGCAGCTGTTTCATGTTCAGGATTTTGTATTATTTTATTATTTAAAATGTGTTCTCATCTTTACCATGCTGTTGACAAGTTTAAAAACTGCTAACTCCCTAATCGTTTAATAAAATTGTATTTAATGGCGTTTTCTTTTCATGTAAATAGAATTTCTTCTAATCATAAAAATAAAATAGCTATTAAATACAGTTCCCCCCCTTTACAAGTCGCCTCTGATTTTCTACTGTTCAAAAGTATTTTAAAACTCATATGCCAGTATTTTTATAAAAAACCAAAAAGTCCACATTTAAAATAAATTAAAGCTAAAACTAAACCATAATAGTAGTGTTGATGTGCGCAAAGCGTGTAACTTACAACTCCTCACTCCAAGCTCTGTGATTGCTTATTGATTTTTAATTGGCTTTAGATATTACAGCCCTGACTGCAGAAAAATGGCAATAAAAAACAAAATCTTGCCTCTGGAATATATATAGTTTTTGTGCCAGTGAAAGGGAGGGGCTGTCTAACTACCTGACGGCGGAACGCTATCGTTACCCGTGTCTCGCCGAGAGGAGCGGTGAAACAAGCTGAAACCATCAGCTGAAACCGTCCGCCCACCCGCTGGAGCAGCATGAGGGACCGCGAAGAGGCCAGGGTTTTATTCTCTGTGTGACATCACTGGCGAGTCTGGTCTGGTTGTATCAGACCTCTTACAGGTACCCTTTTCCCCGCTCACCTTGTTCTCCCACTGGATCGATGTCTGGTCCACGAAGAGTCCTTTGGCGGTGAGAGACTTGACATAGTCGGCTTTAAGTACCATTAGTTTCACTTTAATTTTGACCTAAAAATGTAGTCATATCATTGTGAAAATGTGAAAAAAAGTCATGTTAGTGAAGTCTAAATCAATGCGTTTCACCAAACAGTGTATTTTGTTTCATGGAAACTGATCAATTTTGTATTTCTATTATAATTCTCTTACTTTCTACTTGCTACATACATGTATCGGAGAAGGAAAAGGCCCATCTGTTTGGATGTATCACATTGTCTACTTCTAGACTGTGTTAAGAATAAGTTCAGGATACAAACTCAATGAATTTTTTTTCATCGAATTCAGAGCCAGTAACAATTTCCCAAGCCCACAAGCTCCAATCGAATGTGCCACCCCACTCTGTCAGCCCTAGGCATCTGTGACTGTTGGCAGTTCTGCCGACAGTGAAGAGCCGACATTCGCTGAATGCACAACGTGTTTCTGTGGAAACGTTGGTGAAGTCAAAACAGATGGCTGTGGCTAATAGGTGCGAACAAGCCACAACCCAGGCCGGGCCACAACTCACGTGATGCACCCCACTATGCACTCCACACACGCGATGCGCCCCACACACGTGATGTGCCCCACTATGCACTCCACACACGTGATGCGCTCCACACACGCGATGCGCCCCACACACGTGATGTGCCCCACTATGCACTCCACACACGTGATGCGCCCCACACACTTGATGCACCCCACTATGCACTCCACACACGTGATGCGCCCCACTATGCACTCCACACATGTGATGCGCCCCACTATGCACTCCACACACGTGATGCACCCCACACACGTGATGCGCCCCACTATGCACTCCACACACGTGATGCGCCCCACTATGCACCCCACACACGTGATGCACCCCACTATGCACTCCACACACGTGATGCACCTCACTATGCCCTCCACACACGTGATGCGCCCAACACACGTAATGCACCCCACTATGCACTCCACACACGTGATGCACCCCACACTGCACTCCACACACGTGATGCACCCCACACACGTGAAGCACCCCGCTATGCACTCCACACACGTGATGCGCCCCACTCTGCACTCCACACAAGGGGTGGACCCCACTCTGCACTCCACGGGCGGGGTGGGCGGGCCACGGGGGTGGGG
>JAOYSI010003850.1:0-14796 GCA_025775065.1 Hiodon alosoides
CTGTATGTGTGTGTGTGAGAGTGTCTGTGACTGTATGTGTGTGTGAGAGTGTCTGTGACTGTATGTGTGTGTGTGAGAGAGTGTGACTGTATGTTTGTGTGTGTGAGAGTGTCTGTGACTGTATGTGCGTGAGAGTGTCTGTGACTGTATGAGTGTGTGAGTGTGTGTGTGACTGTATGTTTGTGTGAGAGAGTCTGTGACTGTATGTTTGTGTGTGTGAGAGTGTCTGTGACTGTATGTTTGTGTGTGTGAGAGTGTCTGTGACTGTATGTGTATGAGTGAGTGTATGTGACTGTATGAGTGTGTGAGAGTGTCTGTGACTGTATGTGTGTGTGTGTGTGTGTGAGAGTGTCTGTGACTGTATGTGTATGTGTGAATGTGTGTGACTGTATGAGTGTGTGAGTGTGTGTGACTGTATGTTTGTGTGTGTGAGAGTGTCTGTGACTGTATGTGTGTGTGAGAGTGTCTGTGACTGTATGTTTGTGTGAGAGTGTGTGTGACTGTATGTGTGTGTGTGTGTGAGTGTCTGTGACTGTATGTGCATGTGTGAGAGTGTCTGTGACTGTATGAGTGTGTGAGAGTATCTGTGACTGTATGTGTGTGTGTGAGAGTGTCTGTGACTGTATGTGTGTGTGAGAGTGTCTGTGACTGTATGTGTGTGTGTGAGTTTCTAAATGTGACAGTGTGTATACGGGATGAGTGTGTGACAGAGTGTGTATACGGCATGCGAGTGTCTGTGTGGGAGTTTGCTGCAGTGGGAGAGTGTGTGGGGAAGCTGTGATCGTGTGACTCTCTGGAAAAGAAAAGTGATTGGCCCTTCTTCACACAATAGTCTTTTCCCCTCCCCCGGTGGTGCCAGACCAACAGGGCGGAAAATTGCATCTTGTCATGTAATTTCTAAAAATCTTTGTTTGCATTGTATTGTATTAATCTTTTAGCTTTGTTTCGCTTATGTTGAAAAGCTCAGCAAAAAAATAAATATAGATACTCGCATATATATATGTGTATATATACATACGAACGAAATCTGTTGTTCTCTATCGGCAACCTGTCAGGAACTAGTTGGAAAAGAAACAACATTGAAAAATGAATAAGAATTAGCTCTTGAAGTTTGTATGGTACCATTTACTCAAAGCGACTAAAGTAAATTTCCTCTTGGTACGATTTCAGAGCAGATGTGTCACTTTCAGGTGCATTTGGCTTCCAACAGGTTTTCCATTTGTACTTCCACTGTTGTTCTTCGGTGACAAGCTTGTTCTACACGTTTACAAACACACCTGAGCTCATAAAGTATCTCGCAATGGAAATGCAGAGACAAAAGCCGTATGGATCGACTGTCCTGCTGGAACCGACAGGACTTTTATTGGGAATTAGGTGGTCCGGCAAGCGACTAATCTACTCTGTGTTAGACAGATGAGCTAGTGGCAGCCTTTGCTCAATACTGAGGGGTTGCGTGTGTCGCCCTTTGGCCCCTCCCATCAGACAGACCAGATTTCCCTATAGCCCCTCGTCAGGACATTACTTTGCTTTAATATCAGAGAGATACCTAACCTTTGGTGCCTGTGAGACACCGGAGCATCCTAATGATTCATGCCGCAATCCGCATCGTGGCCTTGGAGAGAACAAGTGGGGCCAAGCTGGGGTTGATGGAAGGGAGGAGGCGGAACGTGGCACACATCACTATAACAGCTTCCATCGGAAGCTCCGATGCCACTCTGAGGGGCGGGACGTTTAAAAGAGTAGATTTTTTACCGAATCGGATCCTTTCTGACGAGGGGGGCGGTCCAGTGCAGGCAGTCTTTGGTTTACAAGCGTACGTATGTGGGGTCATGGAGACGTCCTTGATGAAAATCCAAACAGAGAGAGAGAACTATGGCCATGGCTACAGACTTTCCGGCTCATGGTTTAAAGTCAGGAGGGGGCTGAGAGCCAGAGAGAGAGAAAAAAAAAAAATGAGGTTATGCTTATTAACCTTTCTGAAATGGCCTGTGCTTTGAGCTGCTATTGATGACCAAGATTATGAAGTCACAATGATTTCTCAGGGAAGCTCGAAACGAAAGGTTAAACTATTCACATCAACGGCTCCCCCAGTCCGTTATTGACACTTCCTTAAGCGGTGAGTGGCGGAATGAAAGGGGAGGAGCGTTTGATATTGATGAGGATTATGAACAAACTGTTTTTGATAGTGCTCTGCTTGTCGAGGAGTTCAAAGTCAATGACCGCCGACCAACCCCAGAGGGCAGGTCCTCTCAGTGAATAAAAACACAGCGAGACCCACAGTGGAGAGGCGGTCCTTTTGGAGGAATACAGCCCCTGTCTTTTGCTTGCCCAGCTACACCGAGCTCCAAACCTTTGCCTTACATGCATTTTCTGTGGTGTTAAATGAGGTCAACCCGTCCGCGTTTTAGCTCATCACTCTCCCTGGCTGGGCACGACCCCCCTGCTCATGAAGATAATGACCGCTCGGGAGGTCCGCGATTTGTCAAACGTTTGATTTTTATCTGCTCTGCTGCACGCATTGTTGGGGTGCCTGATGCGATGTTCAGGTGAGCTCTATGGAGATGTGAGGCCAGTGAAAGGGCAACAAACTCCTGCCACCCACACCCACCCACACCCACCCACACACACCAATCCACACCCACACACCCACCCACCCACACACACACACCCACACACACACACACACCCACCCACACACACACACGCACACACACCAACCCACACCCACACACACCCACACACACACACACACACACACGCACACACACGCATACACACGCACGCACGCACGCATGCACACCCACCCACACACACCCACACACGCACACACCCACACACACCCACACACGTACGCACACCCACACACGCACGCACACACCCACCCACACCCACCCACACACACACACACACACACCCACACACGCTCTCAGTTAAATTTGCCATTTGGTTGGTGTCTGGTTACTACTACACCTCGTCTACTCTCACTCTCACTCCCTCTCTCAGTCATATGCTGAAGAACGGCTCCCCCTGCTGGTTGACGTTTTAGGAACATGTCGACCACAGCAAGGTTTCTCTGTGCCCACACTCTGAGTGCCATTCTACAGAGCAAAATTACTTCTGAAACTTTGAATCATTTTTAATATGAACACTAACTAACTATTAGACGACTCGTACTGGCAATCGTTCATAGTAAATGCAACCATACTCTGTGAAAGTGACGCTCGTTTACCGACAGAAGTGTCTCGGATGGTAGACGTAGAATCGGGCAGTGCTGGACACTCCTTTAGTGCAGTTTGGCAGAGTCCTCCAGGAATTAAGTGGCAAAACGGGTTCGAAACAAATCAAAATCCCCTGTCTCTACACACTAACTGGGCAACAATTCATCACTATCACCACAAAGCCGAGAGAATTTTACTCAGGGGTCACTCGTTTGTTACGCGTTTATCAGTCACGTGTTACTCATGCTTGTGTATGTCCTATTCTGGTCTTGGAGACCCGTTGAGAAGGTCCCACTCCTGAGAAGGTCACCTCCTGTAGAGCAAGGACGAATGCCATTATTGTTCTCGAAGGCTTTGATCTCAGAGATAACAAAACCAACCTCCTTCAAGGACAACATCGTCCTGTAGGCATGCCCTCCATCCGCAGATTTCTGGCATTTAACGTCCAGTGTTATTGTTCGTTAACACCCTCGTTAAAAACCTCTTCTGCTGCTATCCGTTAAGTGCGACATCAAGCTCTGAAAATGCACAATGTTGATTGAAAAAAAACGCCGAAGTCCGTGCTTTTCTTCAGGAAAAGAAGGTTGCCGTCGGTTAAATGTGGTTTGTGTACTTCTCCGTGAGACGCGCGGCCGATTCACGTTGCTAAATCGTCCACGGCAGCTTTGAGAGTACTGCTGACTTCGGTCTGTTAATGAATCGTTTGAAGATTGAGGGGCAGCGGGTAATCCGTGGTGCAGTATCTTCAGTCTGAAGTTCCACGTCTGACTGCCCTGCCTGGACATCAGTCCCTTTACACGCACGTGATATCTCTGCATGTCTGCGTTTGTGTTGTTCTTGTGAAACTGTTTTGATCACCTCTAGCTTGTGTCATTTTCGGCGAGCGGTAAGGACATTAGTCCTAATGCAGGACACACTGTTCTAGACCTCACTGAGCATAGAAAAGGTTCTGAGCACACGGTAAACCAAATTAAGCAGTTAAAGCTTTTGCTGGAAGAAAAACCCAGAATCACTCACAAACTGCGCCACTGTTGTGAAATGGGAGCCCAAGCAATCTAAATCCTTTGTCTTCTGTGCTTAGAATAAAAGCTGATAACCGTAGAGCTTCGACTATAAGAGGTCCATTTCCCTAGCAAATCAGATCATCATTATCATAAAAAAGTTTAGCTGCAACCTCGTTCTAATCCAACCATAAATAATGTTTTGCGTTTTCTTCAACAGTCAGAAATTGAGTTCTCTTAGTTCTCTTTCCCAATCATAAACAAAATCACAAATCCATCATCGTGCTGTTAAATGTTGACTTTATCTTTGGAATTGGCATTCTATCCAGCTCTATGCAAAAGGTCAGCATAAAACAGAACTAGGATGTTAACTGTGTTCTTACTCAGTCAGAACGCTTGTGTTTGTGCGTGTGCGAGATTCCGTGCCTCCGTGCCGCCCCCGAACGCTCGTGCACAGTTTTAACTGGTCCGGGCTAAAGGCTTTTCAATGTGGATCACAAATCAATAATAATAGCGATACAATAATAATACATTTATACATAATTAGTAGAATTGTGAACAGAAAAATGGTGCTGACCGAGTCAAGCCTGACCAACAGAGGAGGACGGAAGCTGAATCAAGGTTCTGCCCAGCAACAAAAAGGATAGCTGTTTCTTCTGTTTCCGCTGTGGTGTGGGTGTGCTGGCTTTGGGGCTAGGTCGCGGGTAAAGTCTGGCAAAGTCCGGCAAAGTCCATCCACGGAAAATAAAAATGGGCTGTTTTGACTGCCAAAGCGGTGAAACACACTGACACAGCAATCCTAGCTGGCTACATTTCTGGGAACTGAACAAAGAAACGAAGTCGTTTCTGCAGGCAGTAATGCTCTCTGGTACATTGAGGTCAAAATGTCAATCAACAGCGGATGTGAATGAGCCCAATAATCAAAATGCTATAATGAGGATAGTATATGATAGAAAATGACATGTTAATGATGCTTAATACTTGCGACAGTACATTACTCTCTGTTTGCTATATTTCTGAGTTTATGTGCCACTTCTGGGTTGGAAAGACAATAGGAAAATAGATTCCAATTACACACTTAACGAGATTTTAATTTGTTTCACAATAAAACGTTATCGACTGGTCCATCCCCCATATATTGCGCAATATCTGATGAGTGACCAACAAAATAATAATTTGTTGTCCGTGACATTCCTACCTTGAGGAGGACAAATGGTGATTGCAATCGAGGGGTTTGGTTTACGGCACGCATCAGTCAAGTGTCAGAGTAACTTTTGAGGAGTGCTAAAAGGCAGGAGAGGAAAAACTGTGACATGTCTGTCTCTTAATTAATTATCCAATTACTTCTCTCCAGCAGTGTGGTGCCCAGATAACCGCAGGAGCTGGCCGCCATCAACTCACTTCCTAAGATAGCAACAAGAGCGATTTAGCGTATAATCACCTCTCTCAGAGAAAACCATCAAAGTGTGACAATCCTGTCGCCATCTCTTCCTCTCAGGGTTTCCCAAAACAAGGACAAAGGCCGGAACATTCAGGCTGGCTCAGAAACGCAGGGTTATTGCCATTACACCAGTTCCCTGAAACAGAAATGTTAACCACCCCTGATGGGTTGTTCCCCTTTAAAAAAAACAGAATTCTGAACCTTTACACCAGATCTCGCGAGAGAACGCCTACCTCAAGCTTATATTAGCCACTCAACTCCGGAGTCCATTCTCTTTGACGTCCACTTCGTCCAACCGGTAGAATTTGATGAACACGTGGGGTGGTTCCATTTCCAAAGAGGGCCAAGCCCAACCTCCTAGGCTGGAGAGGAGTCTTTTTAAACAGCATGTTCCGTGGATATACCTCGCCATAACGGCGTGAAGATTAACGCTTAACCCCTCACCCTGTGATACCAGAAACTGCACCCCTGTCCCAGCCTCAGTTCGCCCCGTATTCCAAAACTTCCCAGCACACATCTCTGCTATAGTTTACGTGGCGTGCTGGAACTCTTTTCCTGGGGCAGAAGCAGAAGGAAGAACATTTTTTACATTCTGTCCCTGGAAAACAAGTAGCCACTCCTCGCTCTGTTATCAATCAAAGTGCGACTGGGCTTTGTTTGTGTCTTTCATATGTTAATGAATTCTCCCATCCACCTGTCCCAGCAGGGGAGGGTAGACGCCCCACACTGCCTTTTGGGAAGATTTACTCCTCCAGCGCTGTAATCAGCTCAAGGTCAGGGTCAGAGCTTATTATTCTGGGCTTTGTAGTTTTAATAAACCGTATTTCAAAAAAAAAAAAAAAAAAAAAAAACCTCAGAAGGAAGCTTCAGAAGCAGGTCTTTCATTCCCGGGCCATCACGACTTGAGTTTTAGACAGGAGGTGTGATGTAAGAATCTGCATCACTAACGCAGGCAACATGTGCACACCTTGCTCTGGGCTCATGAAATCACCTGGAGGGCAGCACGCAACGGCAACATTTCAGCAGTCCACGCATTTGTCACAGGGTTTGCTGTAAAGCCTGAGTGACATGTGAAGAGGGAGGGTCGTGAGCTTCAAAGGGGCTCGCCAGAGTGGGCGGGGTTAACTGGAGTCCGGAACCGATCCTTGCCATGAGCTCACCTGAGCGGTGTCGGGCAGCTCTGACCTCACCTGAGCGGAATCCCCGGGGTTTGTTCAGACGGGTCAGTAAAAAGGTCAGTGATCCTACCAGTGATTAGCCAGGGACAAACATATGCTTTTACAGAACTGGGTGAACACTGAAGGAGGACTGTGAGGAGAGTGTATTTTACTATTTATTCATTAGCATTACCGATTGATCATTAGGTTTTTAAACTTCAAATAATAATAACAATAGCACTATCAAAAATAAAGTATAGTGTTCAGGGCAATGAAAGCTTGCTTTTCAAAAACACAAATATAAAGTTCTGAATATATCTTTTTTAGTCATAGCCAAGGGCATAAAGACTTTCTGCTCTTGAATTTCTACATTCCATCTGAAATGGCCATCTGAGATTGCAGCACCAATGATATGTCAGGGCAGAACCGGCCTCATTCTGCAGTTTAGAAGTGTGGGAAGATCTGTCCCAGGACAGCTTTCACCCAGGAGTCATCACAGTCACAGATTCAGGCACCCTCTGGCAATCCGCGCACAGTTGGCGAGCAGTGGTCGCCCTTCTGAAAGACCCAGGTGATCCCAGCGCCGCAACCAAGGGGGAGGGGGGCGGTCGGAGGCCAGGGAGGAGTGAGTTTCGGAATTCCTCTGACACGTTTCTGGAACAGGAGGCCATGAAGAAGCATCACCAAAGAGAGCACAGCTAGACGTCTTCAAGTGTAGGGTTAGGGTTAGGGTTAGGGTTAGGGTTAGGGTAAACCGCACTTGGAAAACCTCGGGTTTCAGTTGCGTATGTTGATGCTGCTGGCCCAATCGTTCCCTCGTTGGATGCGCATGACTGACCTGACCTCTCACTTCCGTGCTAAAGCTCTCCCGTTGATCACTGTGCATCATTGCGCTGTTTGTTTGATGAACGGACCTTTCTTCAGAAGGGAGAGCAGCAGTCAGGCGCACGGGGAAGGATCTTGCGTGACCTCTCCCTGGAGACAGAAATGGGTTCCTGCTTTGCCCTCGGGCTGGACGCACAACCAACGCACGAGCGGATTGGCTACCTGAAGCACTACCTGTTGCCTGGATTGGCGGCCCTCTCCTAAGGTTAGGGTGGAACCTCATCACTCATTAACATGAGCTGCAAGAAATAGTTTTCCTACTGAGAAGGGGGTAGCAGCACCTGCCACAGGTGAAGAAATATTTGTATTTATTTTTTATTGTCTGTTGCCTTACGTTGTGGAAGTAAGAGTAAATGTGGTGATGAAGGAATGGTCAGCTGGTACTAACTGGAAGTAAAGTCATATTCGTGGTTAACAGAAAACCACAAGATTGTAAGAATGTAGTGTATTCAGAGATGTTCGGAGGTCATATTTCAGATCTTCATTCCACTAAAAAAAACTGTGTTGATGACATAGTGGAGAAGGAAGTAGTCAGGCGACCCCTTACTGAACATTAACCTGGCCTTAACGCATCTTCTCCAGCAATCTGGTCAAGAGTCTGGCCTGAGGTCACGTGTGGGTTGGGCAGAGGGTGGGGTACTGCACACACGAGACACCTGCCGCAGAGTTCCGCCCAAATATCGCAGCCCATTAGGTTATAGAAAAGCAATCAATCAGACAGCCAGAAACGCATCATAGAGGCATTGTGCACGCAGTAGCCTGTTTCCCAGTGCAAGACCCAGTGCATTCACGGCTGGGTGCTTACGCTGTCTGATAATTCATCTAAATTCTGCGTGGCATCTGGGGAAAAAACTGTTTGGTACAATTCTGTCATTCCTAACCAGGATGAAAGGATTTGGAATTATGTATCTATGAGACTACAGTAAGTACATTGTGTTGGAGGTACATTCATAAGATTGGGCAAAAACACAGAGAACCAGGGAGTGACTATCATTACTCGACAAGCAACACTGAGCCCCTGTAAAGAAATCCCACACAACGGAGCAGGTCGTCTCCCTGTGAAATCCCACACAACCGAGCAGGTTGTTTCTCTGTGAAATCCCACACAACGGAGCAGGTCGTTTCTCTGTGAAATCCCACACAATGGAGCAGGTCGTCTCTCTGTGAAATCCCACACAACGGAGCAGGTCGTCTCTCTGTGAAATCCCACACAGCGGAGCAGGTCGTTTCCCTGTGAAATCCCACACAACCGCGCAGGTTGTTTCTCTGTGAAATCCCACACAACGGAGCAGGTCGTCTCCCTGTGAAATCCCAAACAACCGAGCAGGTTGTTTCTCTGTGAAATCCCACACAACCG
Organism: Hiodon alosoides; assembly: GCA_025775065.1. Classification (NCBI taxonomy): domain Eukaryota; kingdom Metazoa; phylum Chordata; class Actinopteri; order Hiodontiformes; family Hiodontidae; genus Hiodon; species Hiodon alosoides. The sequence goes on from JAOYSI010003850.1 coordinate 9,060, forward strand.
AGCAGGTTGTTTCTCTGTGAAATCCCACTCAACGGAGCAGGTTGTTTCTCTGTGAAATCCCACACCACGGAGCTGGACCAATTTTAACGGAACTAATTTAGGATACAGAGGAGTTTATCCAAAAAATCTAATCGAAATTGAATGTAACGCTAGTTATTTGGATAACTCATGCAGTGATAAGAATATGGTGAAATTAGCTATGCTGAATATTAGATCACTGAGCTCCAAATCCACTGTTGTGAGAGAAGTAATAACAGACAGCAATCTGTATTTATCAATTTATCAGAACATGAATTTATAGCGCTGAACGACCACTCCAGATGGGTTTTATAACATCCAAAAACCATGATTACCAGACTGTGGTGGTGTTGTTGCTACAATTTATGATTCAGAACTAGGTTTTGTTTCAGAGCCTGAATTTAATTTTTTATTTCTCTGAAGTACTCGTCGTAAAATTCGTTCTGTCTAAAGACAATAATTATGTGCCTTTCTAAACCAATACTTCTACTACTAAATATGTATTGACCACCTGGTCCTTAAGCAGAATTTTTATTTGAGTAAGTAGATTGTTTTATCAAATATAACAATAATAGCAGACAATATGCGCTATAATAAATACATTTGATAGATTGATTGATTTATTGATTGATACTTGCAGGGGAGTTTAACGTCCACGTCGAAAGTGCAACTGATTGCCGCATAAAACAGCAGATTAGCACTAGACCTGGAGATTAGTTTAGGTATCGATATACAGAACCTAACCATATTTCCGCTAACCCGGTGTTTTCGTTTCAGTCTCTAAAAACAGAGCCCAGGTCTATAGGTGTGAGTCGGCCTATAAATCCACTGTCTTGAATCTTGACTGTGACGAATCTTGTAGAACTTCGGAAAGCTCCACCCAGTGTAGAAGAGCTCAACTGACGAAACGCTAGATGTGTATTATACTGCACTTCGTTACACGGTGGCTACCCCGAGTGCGTAACAAACTTGCCCCTTGTCATAGTGACAAAACTCTAGCGTTAAAACAAGCCCGCCGTGAAACGTTATCATGCGCTAACGTCTGCCAGATCAAATTATTTTACTAACCTCATAGAAAAAATAAATACGGCTGCTAAATTAACGAATGGTCACGCCGCATACTATTCCACAACACCACACTAGCAATGGTGTATTTAACTGTATTTATTCAAAGATTGAACAAGTAGAAATATTCAACCTCTCGACTTCGCCTGACTGTATGCCAGCATGTGGAAATCGCATTGTCCCCCTATAGACGTACGCGAATAAAAAAATAATTATTATTATGTCCTCGTAATCAAGAACTTGCTTGCATCACCCAGTACCAACAAAGTTAGTAACGTATCTCCTCCCTGTACTTTCTGCACCGATGCGTAATATCATTAACGCATCCTTATCATCAGGCCATAACGTAGCCTTACATTTATGATATCTAACCTTCACTTTCAGTCTAAAATACTTCAAAAAATTGTAGCTCTGCGGCTAGCAGCTTTGCTAAAAGGTAATGACACAGATGAGAAACTTCAGTCACCTGTTTGCCCTGACATAGCACAGACACTTGCTAAGATATACATCTTATTTAACTTACTGCTATGTGTGCACTTACTAAAGATATCCTTATACCCTCTGGTAACAGTGCTGAGTGACACTACTGGCCATCAGATCCTTCTGAACAGATTTCGGTATTAAAGGACCCTCTCTCTCCTAGTTTAAGTCATACCTTGCAGACTGATTTCAATTTGTGCAAATATATGATGACCTTTCGGATTTAACCGAAATTAGGCATGGTGGCCCTTAGGGTTCAGTCTTGCATCTCTTACTCTTGAACCCATACATGCTACCGCTACGTGATGTCATTTCGTAGACATGGGACTAATTCCCACTGTAGTGCAGACAGCATAGAGTTCTGTCCAGTAACGCAGGTGAGGACAAGCATATTGTCAAATTATTACCGAATCCTGCCTGTTAACCCTACCGCCACCACTCCACTCAATACATCTACCTGGACTTCGATACGAAGGAGCGGTGAATTTCGGGACCCATTCCAGTCGGTCAGCATCGCCAGGTCGGCTCCACGGAGAACCGCATCCTCCTGACTCTCACCACTAACTCAATAAACGGCCCACGGGGAGACAAGGTGGATTTTAATAACAATTTATTCTTGCCTAGGAAAAAAAAAAAACTGCTTGCACCAGCAGTAATTACCAAGAGGACACAGCAGAACTGTGACAGCTGCTCTGATTCTAATCGAGTGTGTGTGTCCACGTGTGGTGTTCAGATACCGTGTGTGTGTGTGTGTGTCTACGTGTGCTGTTCAGATTCTGTGTGTGTGTGTATGTGTGCTGCTCAGATACCGTGTGTGTTGCTCTGATACTAATTGTGTGTGTGTGTGTCGGCTGATACCAATGTTGTTGCTTTGAGTGAGAGTGTCGATCTGGGTGTGTGCACGCTGCTGTGATACCCATTGCGTGTGTGGTGTGGGTGTGTGTGCACGCTGCTGTGATACCCATTGCGTGTGTGGTGTGGGTGTGTGTGCACGCTGCTGTGATACCGATCGCGTGTGTGTTTGGTGTCTGGAGTCTGAGTTAGCTGTCCGATTCACTGACAGCACCTCTTCAGAACACAGAGAAAAAAAATAAAGAATCCTGTCAGAAATGATGCCAATAGTTCACTTTATATCAAAGTAAAAATGATAATTTAAACTAATTTAGCAGTGCTACTTTTTGTGCCGTACTCCAAGCCTTTGCTGTACAGAATCAGTATCGTTAAAGACACGTTTTCTCGGGTGTGATGAACGATGCGGTTTTGTCCGACGGTCACTGTCTGGTGAAAGCGTCCTTGTCATATCACCATGGTGGGGGGAGGGAGTCCGGGATCGCCTCAGAGCGACGGTGCTAACCAGAGCAGGACAGACTCTGGGGGCCGTTTAGACAGCCAGGGAGATGCAGCTTCCTAGCATCTCTTCCACAGGGCACCCCCTTCGCACGACATTCAGCCGCGTGATTGGGCAGACTTGCTCCTGTTGGGACACAGAACCACGGCTCAGTGGCAGAGGGAAGCAGTCCTATCATCAGAACCAGCTCGTCCTCCCCGTTCTCCTGCTGAAGGCCAGCCCAAGTTGTCCTGAACGAGGCCTTCTGCGGGCTGGCGCTCACTCAGCCACAGACGTCAGCGGTGGAAAGCATTTATCTTCATTTGCCAGAGTTCTGCAGAGCGTCGCCAGCTGAAATCCAGCCAGCGCCAGAGCAAAGCGGCCACGTCTACCTTCAAACAGAGGGGCAGCCGTCCCTTTGAACGTTCATCGGCAGGGCAAGGACGAAAAGGGTCTTCGTGCGACAGGGCAACAACGAAACACGCAGATCCGCTAAACAGGGAGTGTGAAGGCAGGAAGAGCTTCGGCAAGCAGTGTCAGTAGCCCAGAGGTCAAAGGTCGCCCTGCTTACAGACAGTTTTCAATGAATGGATAAGGCTAGCCACTTTGATTCACCAATGTGAGCAAACGTGTGTCCCCATTAGGCTACCCCGTGAGTCCCCCTCAGACATAAATCACAAGGGGTAGAGCTAGGGGATGTTGACCCTTACTCCAGGCAGTACAGACCTGGGTATTTGTTACTGGGTAATACCTTAAATCAGCAATCAGGCCAGTTATCCAGCGCCGCGACTGAAGATTCAGACGGCATCCCCGGCTGCCTCTCCTTTAGCTGAATCCCATGAGACCTCTACCGAGAACCCCACTGCCACAGAAGCAGGGTGGGGTTGCAGCACAGATAAAAGCCATGTTAGAAACACTGATAACATCAAACCGACCGTAAGAGCAAAACCGCAGAGTTCTACCTGTCTGCTGGGCTCTGGCGCTCTCTCTCTCTCTCTCTCCTCTCTCTCCTCTCTCGCTCTCTCTCTCTCTCTCTCTCTCTCTCTCTCTCGGACATGTCCGCAGGCCGCGCCGGGCTCCTGGCCGATTCTCTGGCAGGCAGATCACCTGCCCCCCACCGACCCGGCAGCTTGCGGATGTCCAGGGCTGTTTAGTGAGCGGCTGTCCAGGGGCACATTCAAGGCCAAGGACCCAGAAGGACCCCACTGGAGGACCATATGGCAGCGCCTTGTTCATCGTCCCTGATCCAGGCCTCTGGCTGGCCGGCCTGGCTAAACTCAAGCAGGTGTTTGTACACACATAAACAGGCAGACCGAGACAGGGGCTGGGACAGTCACATAGGAATCATATAGTGTTGATCGTGATAAAGAAATACATTTTTAAAAGTTAAAATTTCAGGCAATGCTTACACGATCCCCTTTCAACCAGGCCAATTTCTCCAGTTTCTAGCCAGCATCTGCCATTTACACAACCTGGGGTTTAGTCCGGAACTCTGAAAGGTAGGATACTGTGTTGTTTCCTTTAATTGCACAGAATTGGTTTGAAACCATTTTGCCATTTCGTAGGTAAATTTGTGGAAATAGCGAAATACAGGATTGTATTAACCTTTAATTGAATTAACCTCCAATGTATTATTCAAAATAAAATGCGAATTACAGATAAAATATTTTCTTTCAATATTTCTCAGCAGTAAGTGTGATGCACAAACTGTTCCTTTATGTTGCCAAATGATAATTAAATTCAAATAAAAAAAATAAGGAGAGTGTGCTGTGTACCATGGCAGGGACCAAATCAAAGCTTTGACAACCCGCTAATCGCATTTAATAAAATTGTGGCCATTTAATAACATTTCCTTTATTTTCTAAGTATCCTATTCCTTCTACTCATAAAAAAGAAAAGCTATTAAATACAGTTATGTAAAGTGCAATTAGCAGCTTGCAGAGAACCAGTCCCCAGAAGGTCTCATTCCACGCCAGCTTTGGGGACTTGTGGATCTCAAGGCCTTGTGATTGGTCCGCCTTCGGCGTGATAAAGGGAAGGACCAGCCGGATTTGATGCTGTGGTTAGGTTCTGTGCATCAGTCACCACGGCAATGGCGCATGCCTACTGTCGCTCTAGCGATGCGGCGTCCACCAGGACTTTACCACAGTCTTCACCAGGTCGGCTGGTGGGAGTCAACACACAGGCTCCGTCACCAGCAACACCTTTCCGACACCTCTCAGAAACGTCGGCAAAATGTTTCGGTGCGAAAGCGCTGAGTGAGAGTGAGAGAGATTGGGGGATGTATACATACAGAAGGTGGGGGGGAAAGGGGGAGTTTTTCTTGTATTGTAATGTCTAGGGGGTTTATGTTTGTTAGGTCTGGCCAAAAAAAGCATGTTTTGAACCTGAGACACAGACACAAGCAGGGAGTGAGACAGAAATAGTCAATTTTATGCCAGAAAAAAACAGAATAATCTGGCAAAAGATTTTCAGAAAGCGAAATGATTAGTGGCTTAGAAGACGCTTTTATAGAAAGAGATGAAATATAGAAACGTTATGCACGCGCACACACACACACTCCCACTCGTACCCTGACACACACACACACACACACACACACACACTCCCACTCGTACCCTGATACACACACACACACACACACTCCCACTCGTACCCTCACACACACACACACACACACTCCCATTCGTACCCTCACACACACACACACACACACTCCCACTCGTACCCTCACACAAACACACACACACACTCTCACTCATACCCTCACAGACACACACACACACACACACACACACACTCCCACTCGTACCCTGATACACACACACACACACTCCCACTCGTACC
>JAOYSI010003851.1:0-14795 GCA_025775065.1 Hiodon alosoides
TCACATTATTACACATAACTTAATTTGCTGAGCTCATTTGTTTTGGTTTCTGTATGTATGGATTACTTGGGTTGTTATCTGGTGAAAATGTAATGTCAATAGCACCTTTGGAAATATATTTACTGAGGAAAAAGGCCGTGTTCAATACTTATTTCACCCGCTGTTTATAAATATCGGCCACTCTGGGGAGCAAGTGAATGTTATCTCTGTGGGTATGTCAGCATCTCAGTGAGTTGTATGTGTTTTATCCTTTTAGAGGATGTGAGTATTATCTTTGGTAGTGTGTCAGTGTTCTCTGTGAATGTCAGCTCTATAAACCTGTGAGTGTTATCTCTGTGAATGTCAGCTCTGCAAGCCTGTGAGGGTTATCCCTGTCGGTGTATGTGCGTGGGTAGTGAACGCTGCGTACCTGGTCCCCCAGTGGCTTTCTTTTCTCTTGTTCAGGTGTTCATGGAGGCAACACATGATGAAGGAGACAGACATGGCCAGGATGACGATTCCACTTGCGACAGACATCATCACAGCCACTCGCAGTCCTCGATTCCCAGGCCTGGGGAGGGCTGGAATGGAACACAGAATAAAACGTAGAAGTGTAGAAGTGTACAAGTGTACAACGACACAAACTAAGAGAGAGTTCTCACTTTCGCAGACTGGAAGATGGTTACTCCACTGTGGGATTCCACCCTTAACGAGGCAGGTGACCTTCTCACTGCCGACAAGCTGGTACCCGTCGGGGCACCAGAACACCAGTACGGACCCTAGTGATACCCCCGTACCCATCTCCACATGCAAGGAGCCCAGGCGAGGAGGCTGCAGTACCGCACAGGTCCAACCTACAAATGTGGTCAGGCAGGAAAACGCAGCATTCATTTCAACAAACAGGTAAGCACAGTGGATACACAGCGGTTATTCAGCTATACAGGCTGGACATCTCACGCACAAAACTTAAGTGCTTTGGAAAATACTGTAACAATGTCACCGTACTGAGGAGGTAGGCAGGCGAGGGCTACTGCAGTCTAAACTTGTATGCTGTATAAAAATTGGACTTGCATCGATTGTGTATGCAAATGGTTTTTCTCTCCTAAAAATGTTTTGGTATTGTTCTTAAACTGTACAGTTGTGCAGCACGATATATCAGTCTATATAAAAGTTAAAAATAAACTTATCTAAAAACTTTCAATGCATTTATGCGTTTTGGGGATTCACAGGTATTATAATAAGAAGTCCTTGTAAGCCCAGGCAGGGACCGTACTTATACCATTAATGTACACACTCCAAGCTTCTCACCTGTGGAGTTTCCGCTGTTTGGGTATGTCATGTTGTTCCAGTTTTCAGTGTCTGGGGCAGGTACAGCACTGGGGGGAACAGGGCTGACTGACAATCCCCAGACAGAGCTGGCTCTTGGACTCAGGACCCATACAGTCCACACAAAGGGCCACAGCAAGCCCATTTTCCGGGGCCAGGATCCAGGGTTCACGCGGTCTCAATGCCTTTGGAGACCAGGAAGGACCACAAGAACCAAAGAAACGCTCAGTACCCTCTACCCACACCATGCTCAAATATAGTGATTATGTGTTATTCATTGAACTTCAAAGCATTTCTACATTCCGAGTTTGTGATCTCTACCCCAGGGGTCGAAAAACTCCTCAAGGGCCTTGAGCGTAGTTTTGTCCACGGGATTTCATTCCACCTCGCCTCTTAACTAATTGACATTAATAATTGGTTTAGAAATTATCTTATATGGTATTTACAAGAGTAAAGCAGAAGTTACTGAAAGGTACCACAAAAAACAGCAGACACTATGGTCATTGTATGATTTCCCCAGCTAGCTCTCTCTCGTCTTTCGTGCTCTATCAAGTGTGGCAGAGATTACGTAACGTAAGTGAATATTTTGGGCTGGGTCTGGTCTCAGTGGTCGCTGCGACGAATGATTGCGTGTGGGCTCTTGCCGCACATCGTAGGCACGTTGAAATGCGGGACGGTGAATGCGTGCACTGAACACTGGGGGAGGTGAAGAGGTAACACGCGAAGCAAGGGTTAAACTACATTGAAAACCCAATTAGATGAGCTGGATGATTTTTTTTAAGGCACGAGCATAGTCAGTTAAAGTGGAAATGTTACCTGGATAGCAAGATCCTTAAACGAAGTGTATGCAAGATAAGACTACGAAAGTGAAAATGTTTTCGTTTTGAATATGTGGATAGCAAAATCCTTAAATTAAGGCCATGAAAGACTAGACAAGACTAAAGTATATTACACCCCGCACGACACTTCGTAATTTGCATCTTTTAGAAGTTATTGCCACCGGATCTATAGATGTCCTACAAATCCTAAAATCAAACACTAAAGATCGTTAAATGTTTTTCGGAAGAAAAAAAATGCTTCGAATACATTAACAGCGACGACTGAATTTAAAATAGAATATTAGAAAATCAACCCAGCATACCTTATCAGAGGAATAGGATTCTTTGGAGATGCTCCGAGCCATTGCCAGTCTCTGCAGTGGATCTCCGCTCGGCAGTGTCCTCTTGGCCGTTCGGTCTTAATTTAGAACCGTGTATTAATTATGAAATAGTCACATGGGAGCCATGAAGCGTCCTGTATATAAAGTTAAATGTAGTAGGGAGTGTTTGATATATCAAAAAAAAAAAAAAAAAAAAAATATATATATATATATATATCGGTTTTTCAACAACAGAACAACATGTGTAGTTGGGATATTTGTTTTGCTTTTCTTCATTCTTATATCGGTGTGGTAATTTTCATGGTAACTTCCACACAGAAGAATTGCGTTACCTGGTTATGCACAAATTATGCGGCAATTTTTATCTTTATAAAAATAAAAAAAATGTATTCATTCACTGCTTGTATGAAGAAGCCTAGACAGCACCTAGGTAATTGTATAGTTGAAATGATTCCATTGTATTCTACAATCTATGTCATGGCCCAAGAGCCGTAATCCACTGTATCTTGTGAGTAGCATATAAACGAGGCTGGGCTGGGCTTGTGAAACTCTTCCTCAGAGGAACCTGTGCACAGAACGCCGCACCGTACACACAGCACAGGTCAAATGCCCAGTCAAAGACTGCAAACACCCCACCTCATTCGCCCCATGCAACATTTCAGCAACACAGAGAACCCAAGAGGATACAATCTTGTGGCAGGTTTTTTTTTTCTACTGTAGTTTTTTTGTTTGTTTGTTTTTGTCTTTGTTTTTTCCTGAGTGGTTCAATGGGTGAAACTAAGTAGGAAACTAATTGTTTTAGATTGTTATTCAAAATACATAATTATGGCTGGGCGATATGGCCAAAAATGTTATCACAACAAAAAATCAGTCGATATCGATAATTATCACGAAAAAATGTCAAATCATTATTTCTTTCAAGTTTAAAGGCTGATTTTTGCTCCTGAGTGAAAGTGGAAGAAACCAGTCGGTTAATTGTGATTTTAAACTATTCTTTATGGTCAGAACATGACAAACATTGGATCATTTCTCAAATCTGAGGTAGAACATTCAAAACAATTATAATGCTAAAATACTTTTTCAACATAAAAATATGCATGAGTAAAATTAAGTAAAATCCCCTTTCCCTCAACAAAATACATATCTTAATAGATTTTGCCTAACGTATAGCCAACTCCACTGTTGTTTCCGCTTCTTGCTGTTGGAGGTCTCAAACACCTCGGTTGCTTTGCGCTTCTGCGTACTTTCGCTGCTCTTAGACTTTGCTTGACAAACCCAAGTGGCAAGTCTTTTTCGAAGACCTAGTGGGAGTGCTGACTTAATACCGTCACTTAATTATTTGTTACGAGAGAAGGGCATTTACACTAAGACTGATACCAGCCAAAGGATCAAGCGTACCAGCTACATTGAGTGCTCAGTAAGAAATCATAAATTTCAAAACATGAATGTATTTATGATTTTCCATTGAACTGGAAATGTTAATTTGTTATTAGTGAGCTCTACATCAAAAGTATTTATTTTAATTAGATTAAAATAATTGTCGTTGCAAAAGGAAGGAAAATAAATACGTTGAATAGCTCTAATGCTAATACGTTGAATGTTGGCAGTAACATTTTAGTCAACAAAGTATCATCCAATAGCTTTAATTTGAATTGTAAGTAAAGTGAGCCTTGTTGTGTAATGACTGAATAAAGCGAGTGACCTTTCTTCAGTTTCTTTTCGACAATGTCCTTGTCCTTCGAGCTGGTCATGGGCACTGCATTTTCTTCGGTGTCGCACATTTCGCTTATTTTGCTTATTCCGCTCCAACTAAAAGCCTGCCAGCCAGTGTGTCTGTAAACGTTCTGGCCTCTCGCCGTGCAACTTAGCTTGCGCAATGCATACCGCTATTCATGCCACATGATTGGCATTTGGCAGTTCGGGATTCGTTCGTGATTCAAATTAAATGTTATCGAGCATTTGTTGTATTTATACCGAGGAAAATAATTTTGCGATAATTATTCTTGTCGTTTTATCGCCCGGCCCTATATTTAAGGTGTCCGGTATTCATGAAGTATTCGTGTTTACTTTCTGTACTGATACATTAGGAAACTGAATGGTAATGCAAATCAACCTTTGGGAAAATAATATTTAAAAATCGAATTTTGACATAAACTTCAAACAGTTATGCCAGTGACAAAAAATACACAAGGATACTTTTAAAGTCATCGTTTTATTTTCTTTTAAACGGCATCATTCATCATTTAATTTCAGAGAAATACAAACTACAATTAAATACAAGATTTATACAGAGATTCTGCATGGAGAAGCCAAGGTTTGCCTTTGATTTCAGCTCTTCCGTTCAAGGTATTTTGGACAAACTAGTCTGGAACTTAAGCGGACGCACCTGCAGAAAACGCTGTTTTATTGTTGTGCGTACATTTCACCCTCCTTATAAAGGGCTTTGCCATTCTTTGCTATGGAAGAATTCCGTTCGTCCAGGATCCATTTCAATACATCTTGTTGATGTCATTTTCATTCAATATGGCTAAACAGCTGTTATATCTCATATGTATATAGTCTCTTACTATAACAGCTGCAGCTATAGGTTGGATGACTTCTCTGAAGACTCATACCCTTCTGATTGGATCTTCTCTTTGTACTTCAGGAAGTCTCTCCTTTTAGTAAAATACTTGACCTGCCATCACAAATAGGGATTTATTTTTATACAGATTTATTATGCACAGAGTATTAATGTGCTATATATATATGCCAGGTTATTTTTGTTTAATGACCTGGCATACAAGTTAAGACTTGTCAGAATGTTGTATATTTAAATAATGAAACTATTATACATTCTTGACTGCATATAAAGTTACTACTAGATGCCACAAGAATGGACAGTGACAACCAGAATTAATGAGACAGAAAATTAAACATTAGACTGATATTTAAGGACGTTCCAATTAAAAGTTTATTAATTTTGTATAGACTACCGGCTTTGTAAATAATGTGACTTATTGTCAAGGCCTGGCATAATGCGATTTAATAGTTTACGGTTTATGACATTGTTTACAATAAGCTGATAGAAGTTGATTTAAGTAATATTAGTGTTTGTTGAAATGTGAGATAGAGTGCAGCCCACTCTTAACCTTATTCGTGTAAAATGCCAATGCCAAATCGAGACCGTGACGCGTACTCACCCACTGAGCTGGACAGTTCGCCTCGAACTGTTCCCGAAATTTCTCACACAGGGTCGCGTTGTCCTGGTTCTCGTCAAGGCACTTCCATAACTCGTCCCTCGCCCCCCAGCAAGCACGCCTCTCACTCGAATTCGGAGCCGTCATTATTTAAGATCTGAGCCCGCGTTACTGTACGTGAAACAGTGGTGCCGCACTTTTGTATTTAGCCTCATTGCAAGAAAATGCTGTCGATTAGATCACTACTTCAGCATAGCATCTTCAAGAAATTGCGTCTAAAGACGCTAATAGTAGTCATACATAGGGGCAATATTTGATCAACCTGTGTTATAAGAATTAACTATAGAATAACTGATTTTACCATTTATCAAAACTGGCTGCAATATTTAATATAGCAGAATAATTCCGACAGTAAATTACATATAAATAAAATACTCACATCTTCTGTAGTTTCGACAAGCATTTTTAACTCTTTACGGAATTGAGGACATTGTATACGACCTTAAGTTTTAACAACCCCGGAAGTATTTATTCAGAGTGGCATAAACTAGAGCAAGAAATAGATAGAGCTCGCCCTGGTGGACATTTTAAGACAAAACGACATAACTTTATTTACATGTAATAAATTGACTATGTCATTGTCCCATATCAAAATTCAGTATAATTACAGGTAATAAATTGATAAATATTTTATTAATTTAAACTATGAGACTTCTGCCTCCAACCAAAAGCATTATTTGCCCTTCTGCTGCAGCGCAGTATTGTTCAAAGTAAGATAAATATAAAATTGACTAGGCTGATCGTTATATGGTACAGCAAATGTATATAATTAACCAAATTAGATATTAAACCAAGATGTAACTTAAAAACGGAGACAACATCTCTATTAAAACAGGTTGTTTAGACTGTTTTGTTGTTGTTATTTAACACAGGCTAATGCACAATAAAACAGGAAGTTGTCATATTAACTACCTTCACTCGCTGTTCCCTAAACCAAATATCACTGTTGTCATTCTAAACTAAAGCCAACAACGAGAGTCTTGATCATCGAGGGCCAAGCTTAACGCACAAAAGATAAGGGGAATTGGTAACATTCATACCACACAAAAACAGTGAAGATCAGGCTGATAATACTGGAGCCCACATTATGTTTATGAAATCATATATAGCAGACGTCATAAAAAAACAATTTACCAATCAATCTTTAATAAGTAACAAATTTAAGTTATTTTAGTACAAACAATCTTAAAAATAACAAAAGAAAAAAAGTCAAACCACAAATCATACTATTCCTCCTTGATTAACAAAGATGGGAAAGGAGGAAGAGGGGGGGGGGGGGAGAAATAAAATAAAAAAGTTCACCTGGTGCACCCAGCAATTAAAAGCTATCAATTTTACACAACAAATAACAATTTACATTAACTTTAACTGGTGGCCCCTGGCAGGAGCCATCTGGCCCCTTAGAACGTGCCCTACTATAACAGAAACACAACCGGCCCATTTCTGAACTAAATTATTACTTTGTATCAATTTTCTTTCACGACTTTTTACCTGATTTGCTTTATTCAGATGTCACTCAAGTTCCAAGTAACTGCGTCTACCAATAATGTTTTAGCTATGAAATTTTGGGTATCATATATACCATTTTTAAGTTTTCAAAATTGCTCTCCTAATTTAACACGCAAAACCTATATGATTTGTATTCCACATATAAACCCATCAGCGTATAAAGGGCTATACTGCAGTGGAAGTTCAAAGAGAGTGTTCCTCTTGCATAGTTTAAACGAGTAATTCGGTAAGTAATGGAAATGGTATCCTCCGCTCGGTAAACCTTCCATTATTCCAGAAAACACGCTTCCCATCACCCCCCAGTCCTTTAAAATGTGTCATCACTCAGGCGGCTTCTTCTTCGCCTCAGCATCCTTTTTAAATTCCTCAAATTTCTTTGCAATGTTGGGGACCTAAGATGGATAACAATATATATTATTTTTATTTATTTTTTTACATATGCACTGGCAGACTCTAGGACAATACTCTCGTTTCAGTGCGACCTGGGGACATTTGGGGAACTTTTCCCATGTATAAATGCAAACGTGAGAAAAGAGATTTCAGTTTCTAAATAAGAAATGTGGTGTAGGGCCTCATTACAAAAACGCAGGCCAGTTTTTTTCCCCACTGTGGACTTTCTCACCAGGCCATTTAGTGCAGCTTCTCTATGGAATTTATTTTTGTGCCGACTCATGGAAACACCGAGTCAGGCTTCTTTTTGCCTTTGACAAATAAAACTCTAGGTTATCCTTACCTCGTAGTTCTGTGCAAGGTACATCCCAACTACATTTCCCAAGGTGAATCCCACCTGAAAACCAGACAATAAAAATCAGTATAAAGGAAGATCTTTGATACATTGTCTGTGGCTAATGAAAAACCCTACGATAAAAATACATTTTCTGACGAGTAATTCCTGCCATGATAACGTGCCCACACTTTTCCCCCGGCCCCAGTTAAGACTGTCCACGAAGTATTTATGTTCTAGCGACCACAGCAGTAGCACAACTGCTAGCTAACAATAGCACAATCTCGCATTTTATGAAGGTTGGCAGTAAACAAGCAGTTTTTGTTTGGCACACAATTTTTCTTAAGAAATTGCTCACTGGGTGTGGTGGAAATTGTAAAAAATAGCCTTCATTTCACTTTAAATATAGCAAGTAAAACTAACTAACGTCAGCGAACGTTTCAGTAAACCGTTATCTCTTATCTATAAAACACCACGATAATGAAAATAATACATAAAATGTTTTTGTTTTTTTTACGTAGTTAGCTGCTACCAGACAAAAACAGCGAAGAACTGCTGGAAATATACATTGCTTTACAAACACTCACCAGAAATTGCAACATATTTTGTCACTGCTAATCGCCTCAGTCAAACGAAATTTTAAAGTAAGGGTTGGCAGATAGTGTGCTCTCGTTTACGTCACAACAGCGACCGAGAAATCTAGCTAAAGTTCGCCTAAAATATATTAGGGCGACCACTAGTGATCGCCACTCGAACAACAACGTCCACACCGTAATCCGGGCACTTCAGACGTAGTATTTACTATTTCAAAGAGTACGAAAAGTTATTCCCAACTGCCTGACTATTAAAGCAATCAGATTTCAGAGGCGTTTTAGGAAATACAGCAGTATTCCTCTATCGACTTTTGAAAACTCCAGCTCAATGCAAACGCTATAAGTGATTGGGCATAAGTTACTGTTGGACCACATCTGCATCCGTTTCCAATTTTTGTAACATATTCACCCTGGCAGTTATAAAAACTCAAAGGGACTGTTAGGCAAGTGGCAGATGTGAAATGCTGGCTTGGTATCAAATAATATAGACTGTTCATTGTCTTTCAGAATCCATTATTATTAGGCGATGGGTTGCAAATACTTTATTGGTAATTACCACCTGATTCTTGATCTATCATTTAATCATTAACATTAAATGGTTGACAAACTTCTGATAAGAATTGATTGGTGTATTTGAACAAGGGAAGCCTTATTAAGGAAGGGCGAGGCTCATATCATGTATTTCCTATCTTTTTAATCTTTTGACAAATTTGCCGTATTGCAAATAATAATGACAAAGCAATTTAAATTCTAAGTTCAATGTACCAAACCAGAAGCCATCAGGGCAATAAAAGCAACATGCTTGGGCTTTTGCCATCGTAGCAGCCTGCAGAGAGCTTCACTGAAACGCGAGTGGAAAAAAACGGACTGCGTATTGTTATAATGGGAACGACACTGAAGCTCAGTACCGGTGCGAGAATCCCTGTCGTGGGTCTCGGGACGTGGAAGGTAGGTACCAACGCCATTTGTCTCTCAGGTGTAATTGACAGACTAGAGAGGAAAAAAGACACGTATAAATGACCCGCTGCTGAGTACCGTTGCTTTGGGTAAGAACTGTGCCTGGTGGGCTGCCGAGTGACCTTGGCCAGTAACCACAGAACAAGAGGACCAGCAGGTTACCTCGGGGACAGTGGCCATGCTAGTGCTAGGACACCAACTTATGAAGATACTTGTCTCTGATATAATCAGCCAAAGCTCGGATCGTGTCTGAACTTAATCGTATGGTGCTCGTGTTGTTTTTTAAAAACAATTTCAAATGTAAAGATTCTTCATAACCAAATTTCTCAGAGTTTTCTCCTGTGAATCTGTTACCTTACCATCAATCCCAGATATCCACCTTTCAGAGCTCAGCAGGCCAGCTTGTTCCAGCACCTGGAGACACCCCAGGTAGGTATCGCCAGGCCTGAACGTTGTTCTCCAGTGCCCTTAGGCTCCTCTCTCTACACCCTCAGGCATCTCCTGGACAGGTGGCTGAGGCGGTGAAGGTGGCCATCGCTGCAGGGTACCGGCACATCGACGGGGCGTACTTCTACGAGAACGAGAAGGAATTGGGAGAGGGCATCCATACCATGATTAAGGGGAGTGTGGTGAAAAGAAAAGACCTCTTCATCGTCAGCAAGGTAAACACTCAAAGATGCGGGCACTGTTGACATTCAGAAATTGAAAATTAATTCAGCTTTCATCAGTGATCACCCTAGGCGACTTTTGTAGTGAAGGACTTATTATACAATACAAAAACAGTGCCCATCTCCAACCTCGGGATCTATTACCACGGACTTTGAAGTGTTCCACAGTGGAAATATCCATACACACACACAATATTTTATACATATACACACATACACATGTGTATGCGTGCTAAACTCGTGTAGATATTTTACAGGTAAACACTGACTGCAGAAATGCTGCTGTCTTCCTCTCTACAGCTGTGGTGCACCTTCCATGAAAAGTCAATGGTGAAAACTGCTTGTCAGAAGACCCTGAGTGATCTGCAGCTGGACTACCTGGACCTCTACCTCATACACTTCCCCATGGGCTTCCAGGTAACCATACCTGTGCAGGTAACTTAGTCAGAACTACCAGAGCCAGGATGGGTGTATATGAACACAACCTAAATATGAAGTGTATCTCACAAACACTCATACAAATCTCAATGCAATGGAGGAGATTGGCCTATAATTAATAGGCAGATTGTTGTCGTAGGTGAACATCCCTGAGTCAGTTTATTTGAATAAAGCCAGTGACTTTCAGGGCCACAACATGGTGTGCTGAACTGGCCGTTAATCCGTTACGTCACATGGCAACACTAAATAGAAGAAGAGTGCTAACAGATCTTGTAATCTGCAGCCTGGAGATGTCTTGTTACCTGTTGATGAGAATGGGAAAGCCATTGCAGACAACACTAACTTCTTGGACACTTGGGAGGTAAGTCAGACCTCTATTAATTATAATTCTCATAGAATGGAAAAAATGTTTTTTAACTGTCACATTTTAATAGTCTGCCGTACTTATGTCAATTCCAAAAAAATAATCAACATTCATTTTAATAAATGTAATTTACTGCTTAACAGGGCATGGAAGAGCTGGTCGATGCAGGGATGGTGAAGGCCATTGGAATCTCTAACTTCAATCGAGACCAGATTGAGGCCATACTGAACAAACCAGGGCTCAAATACAAACCTGCCAACAACCAGGTACAGTAGGGTCTCAGCTTCACATTCTGACTACCTCTGATTGACATCTAGTTATGTGTGTGTGTGCGCGTGTGTGTTTGTTGTGTGATTGCGAAAAAGAACATTCCCCCCTCCCTGTGTGCATCATGGTGAGAGCTTGTGTATTAAAGTACTCCTCTCAATGTCCGCTCTTTCTCTAGATTGAGTGCCACCCCTACCTGACCCAGGAGAAGCTGATCAGCTACTGCCACTCCAAGGGCATCTCTGTGACGGCCTACAGCCCCCTGGGCTCCCCAGACAGACCATGGTGAGCGCACACGTTCATTGGCAGACATGCTCTATAAAGTAGTTTAGACTTTGGGTATCTTAATATTTGAAATAAGATACTCATTCTGGTGCTATCAAATCTTTCTCTCTCAGGGCAAAGGCAGGAGAGCCGTCTCTGCTGGAAGACCCAAAGATCAAAGCCATAGCAAAGAAACACAAGAAGACCACAGCACAGGTCAACCATATACTCTCTACTACTGTTGGCTTTGTTGGAATTTCTGTAGTGCAATGCTATTGATCAACATGGGGCTTCTCAGACACCGGATTCTCTGAACGGATTAAACAAAACAAAAACTTAGTTTGAGCCAATCCACATTTCCATTGAAACAATTAGTCAGAAACACAAATTATTGCCAAACCGGTTGACATGGATATCTCCTGAATAACAGTAGGCTGGTCACACGCAGTTACTGCAGTCATACTATCCTCTGACTGCTCCCTATAGGTGCTGATCCGGTTCCACATCCAACGGAATGTGATTGTCATTCCCAAGTCTTCCTCGCCTCACCGAATCAAGGAGAACTTCCAGGTGAATTAATCTTCTACCTAAGACAGAAACTGAGATGTGGGCTGGGTGACATAAACAAAAACAAATCTTTTCTAGCCAAGTTTGTTTCAAGGGTAAAGCTTTTAGTTTCTTATTGTTGTTAAAAAATTTAAAAAAAAAGTCAAACAGTCATTCTTAAGGCCATCCTTTCACCTTATCCATAAATTATGTGTTTTGAAATCAGCTTCGAGAGGAGTAAACTCTGTGAAATAACTGCTATAAGCATAGCAATGTTTATCTCTGTTGCAGGTCTTTGACTTTGAGCTGAGTGATGAGGACATGAAGATCATCCTGAGCTTCAACAGGAACTGGAGAGCAATGGCTATGGAATGGTAAGAGGAATGAACTAATAAGTAGTACCCAAACATCAATACACGTTACTCACACACTGGAGCAGTGAGTACTACTCAAACATGTATATTTATGGGTTTTCTGTCAATTGTTCTAACTCTACTTTCGTGTTACAGGGGGTCGAATCACAAGGACTTTCCCTTGAATGCTGAATACTGATCTCCCCTCTGTCAAGCTGTCCTTATCCCAAGGCTCAGTCCAAGCCAAGCTAGACGAGATGACTGAAAGAACATTGCAGAATTAAAATCAAATTGTGTCACAAATGTTTTCTATAAATGTAATGACTTTTTAAAATGATTTAATAAACTCATAGTTTTGGTGTGGGTCTAATTGTAAAATGCACATGAATGTTAATGTTAATGAATTAATGATGTGTATAATTAATCCATGTACTTACAATGATATTCATTTAGAAAACTCACATATAAGTGACACAGAATAACACGTGTTAACTGTCCTTGTGTTTGAGAAAGATGTGCCAGGACAGAAAGGCAGTTTTAGGACTGCATGTGGCACATATAGGTAACCCTTACTAGAGAGAGAGGAGGAGTTCTACACAGAGAAGAAGTTTCTGTTTTTCTATCTTTGTTTGACCTTAACACATGTATGGACATCCAACTCATACAAGGAACCATGTGAACCTGCCTGAATGCTGAATACTGATCTCCCTTCTATCCAGCTGTCCTTATCCAAATGCTCAGTCCAAGCCAAGCTGGAAGGGTTGACTGACAGAACATTGCAGAAGTCATAGTATGCTTTTGAAGTGCACTTTTATGAGTTCTTGTTTTATACTGCTAAGCCAGATTCAAATAGTTACCGCATGTACAATAAATGACCATATTCTTTTAAAACTCACATTTTTCCAGTGGGACAATAAAGATGACAGAGAACACTAATTGTCTTGTTTCTGAGAAAGATGCTGCCAGAACAGAACGTTTTTGGACAGTATGTTGCACATACAGATATCCCTTACTGGGGAGAGAGGAGGAGTTCTACACAGAGAAGGTGTTCCTGTTTTATCTTTGTAGAATCAATTAACACCCTGCCTTAACACTTCAAATAATACAGGGGACCATATCATAATTTATTCCCCTTTTCAATTTTATTACTATGTTGCTGATGATTATATGGTTATTACCTTACTTAGCGATCCTCCTTATTAAGAGAGACCTTAAGGCAGGATAGACTTTCAAATGCACTGTACACAGTGCACATCTGTACACAACACGATGCTTTTCGCCATTTATGATGTATTAAAAATCGATTTGCTTCTTCAAAGTAAACTTATAAGATTAAAAAAAAACACACAAAAAAAAATACGAACAAAAAACTATTTTTCATTTATTTCATTTCTATTAAAAATTATTACCTGTACTGTAAACATGCACACATTGTGTGTTTAATCGTCGTTTGACCTGGCCCACTCTTTCTCACACAGAGAACAATCGAAGCATTCGCGTTACAGTCACCAGCTTGGCAGATAAACTCTTGCTTGTTTACCAAGGGCAATGTTCAAATTCAGGGTGCCCTTTATGCTTAACCTTAACTCAAGAAAATACATAGTGAGGCATTCAGAAATGATATAAATGAGTCTTAAAATGGGACCAAATCAAAATTAGACAACCTGCTAATCGCATTTAATAAAATTGTATTTAATAATCTTTTCTTAATTTCTTCCACTCACAAAAATAACTTTGTATGATGTGTAATTAGCAGGTTGCCTAGGTTTTGATTTGGTCCCAGGCTTGTTTCAAGTTTCAACTGAAATTGACCAAAAATATACCTGATGACCAGCGGCGTATTGCTGACATTTCAGCGGCGTATTGCTGACATTTCAGCGGCGTATTGCTGACATTTCAGTATCATAATTTGGACTTTTCAACTGCATAATTCTGACTTTTCAGTGGCGTTTTTCTGAAATTTAGGCATCACAATTCTGACATTTCAGCAGCGTATTTCTGAAATTTCAGCTGCGTAATTCTGACATTTCAGTGTCGTATTTCTGCTGGGTAATTCTGATTTTTCCAGTGTCGTCATTCTGACATTTCAGGGGAATATTTTTTTTCAGCCTCTCCAAAGCTATATTAATTACACTTTACTGCATTATCAGACTTAAATTTTCGAATTAACTTCACAGTTTGCTGTAGGATGGTACTCGATTAATCACAAGTTAATCAATTCAGCCCAGTCTCTAGTGGATAGAACAACGTAAAGTCATGATTTGTACCCTATTTAACTGATACGTTTTTTGTGTATTTACCACACTGTGGTGACTGGCACATAAAGGGTGTGTACAGACAGGGTTTTTTTTGCTTCTTTACATGCAGGTAATAATGACAAAGCACTTTCGTACAGCAGTTGTACGTGAA
>JAOYSI010003852.1:0-14794 GCA_025775065.1 Hiodon alosoides
CCCCCCCCCCCCCCCCCCCCCCCCCCCCCCCCCCCCCCCCCCCCCCGGCGCGCGCCCCCCCCCACCCTGCCTTGCATCCTATGCTTGCCGGGTTAGGATCCGGCTTTCATCGACCCTGATTTGGATAAGGTGTTTCAGAAAATGGCTGGATGACTGGGCTTCTCTCTGCTCGTCACTAATGAGCATCTCCTACTTGCTTCCTGGAGACTCGCATGCTTGCCGCAAAGTTGAGAGGAACATGCCTCTCCTCAACTGCCGTTGAAATGCTCGTGTGGGCCAGCTCGAAGGCGACTAGGATTGGCAGAGCCTGGTCGTACTGCCTAACCCTCCCTGTGTGTGGTGGCAAGCCGAAATGCAGTTGTCCAATTGCCGATTACAAATTGGGGGGATGAAAAATAAATTAGTGATTCCAGATTTAATAAAACAAAAAATTTGTGACAGGACTGGTGTTCACGCGTCCAACACGCCTTCCATTGGTAATTGTCTGACCCCGTCTACCACGACAAGCTCTGTGTAACGGGAGCCTGCTGCAAATGAGCCCTTATAAGAATGATTACTTCATTAGCTTTTGACTGCTAGCTGAGCTGCATGCGTGATAAGAGTCTCAGTGAGCTGGAAAATGAAGGTTCCGTTATATGTGGGCACACACTCAAACCCTGGAAATTCAAATAATCGCCTTGTATCTCTTCATATCACAGTGTTCATGCGTGCAACAGTTAAGTCAAGGGCCTCATTGAAGCTTGACTGTTTTCAGTCAGGTGAAATAGATTTTGAGGCCAGTGTCACGATCAGATTGACTTATGTGGTAACCCCCTCATATTTAAATTTTAATTTTATTTGTCTATTATAAACGATTCCTTTGGTATATTTTTAAAGTTTATGACTCTAAAATAGGCTGTGTACTATTTGAGATGCCTTGGTCTGCTGAGATGTGAAGATCTGTGTTCTGTGTTCCTGCGGGGTTGCTGAGTCATTCAGGCCTAGCAAGTTCCATGAGTAAATTAGTTTATTAAAATCAACAAAGGTCTCTTGTTTTATCCTTACATCTTGAAATGATGGAACCTCAGTGTTTGGCTGTTGCAATGGTGGGCAGGGCAGCAGGCGTAACTGGATTTAGATGGGGAAGGAACTGAATGAATTAAGAGGAGATGTATGTATGAGGTTTTCTCTCTCCCGTTGGGGTCGTTTGCCGGTTCAGTCACAGACCCAGGCACTTGCACACACTTTTTAATCGGAACCGGTTTCACAAATTCTTCTCTCGTATGCATCTTTACATTTCCTCAAGCTGACTGCATCACCCCTTAATCGTGTTCTCCCTGAGGAGCCCTGAGTTGGCTGGCTGACTGACTTCCATTTAACTCCTGCACTTGGCCTCAATTTACAGTAAGTTGGCCACTACTAAGAGATGTAGATGCAGGTGATGATCACTCCTAGTTAAAGAGCGTGTTTTCGCTCACCAGTGTAAATATATTTACCCCGAGTGTCTCTCGTTGCTCAGATTTGGTGTCGCAGTGATGGGTAGTGGTGGATTAACTGCCTGTGCTATCAACTTCTCATTTAGGTTGTCTGTGGAATGGGCTGTTGACAGTGGCCATAAATCCGTTTCCCCACCACCACGAGCCCTGCTGAGCTGTGCCTGCCCGAGTGGTGACAGAGGGCGAGTAGAGGGGGAAGGGACGGTTCTCCTTACAGTCACATATCCTTCTGTCCGTCTTCAGTGTGAGTGAAGACGGCCCGTTAACCCGAAAAAGGGCTAAATCTGTTCTTTCTGGTACTGTCCCCTCTCTTCGACCCACCTGCTGAGCTGCCACTATGCTTTCTTGGGGACTGAGAAGCCACTTACTTATTCAGCAAGGCCTTGTTCTCAGCCAAATTTCAGTGCCCATCTGCATTTTTGAAATGTGGACAACAACATATTCACGTTAACCTCCGCAACACCAGTCTGTCTCAAAATTCATGGTCATTCTCTTTTGTATCGCTCATGTTCTGGATTCCTGCCCTCGCCCCCTTGTTCCAGTATTCTAGTGGATTCCACCTTATTGAGGTGAGACATGGTTTCCCCTGTAGCACTTCTGCCCTTTATATCCCTGCACTGGTCTATTTCTCGCTCCCGAGCCTCCACAGCCATGGCGAAAGATCATTCCAGCCACCCCATCCATCATTCTCTTTCCACTTTCCCAGATATAAATGTGCGTGACCTTTTCATTTCCGCATGTTGGGCCTGGTCGTCTTTTCTCTTTCTTCTTTTATCCCCAAAGCATTTCTTTGCCTCTCTCTCTCCCTAGCTTAGAAACTGTGAAGTGTGCATTAACAGCCACTCTGCAGATTGAGATTTCTCTGGCTCACTGGTAAAGCTTTTTTCATTTTCCTCTCTCACACACACACACGTTTGCGCGCTCTCTCGGGCTTGCGTGTTCATTGATTGAGGCAGACACACGTTTGTCCCTAATGCATTATGGTTGTTTACCCGTGCTGACACATGTTTGCTCCCTCGTGCACGTGCTTGCATGGTTGTTTACACACACACAGACAGACACACGTTTGTTCTCTTCCACGGACTCATAAATGCAGGCTTGTTTACACGCATACGCTCCTTTCTTGCTACGCACACTCACTTGCTGGCTCAATGCCCCCGTTTTTTAATTTATAAATCATTCAGCTCCTCTGCAGTTTTCCACCTTCTTACCTCACTGGTCTCTGTTGGCTAATCAGCGTTGTTTGTTTGTTTTTAGATAAATTTTGACCAGTAGCTTTCCACTTCTGGATGTTGGGTTGGTCAGAGGATGCCTCTGGTGGACACTCTGTGCGTTTCTTTTTGCACAGTAACCATGTTACAGATGCCTCTTGAGTTCCTGCATTATCACTCTGCCATTTCAATTCTCTTTCTCTGTTCAAATTGTCTATTGCTTACAATCTGATATATGCGAGTGCGCCCCTGGTAATGAGATGCTCCCATTCCCCAGTGAACTCATCAGCTCTTTCTGTGGAATTATTTTTCTGTCCCTCTCCAGCCCTTTTTGCATTTGCATCCTGATTTTATTTATTTTTTTATATTTAAAAATAGAATTTGTACTTCTTTGCTGTTTTATCTTTCTTCTTCCTCTTATATAATTACTTTTTGTTTGACGAGCCGTCACTGTCACTGGTGACTGACGGGCGATCTACCCACCAACCTAACAATGTCCACGCAGAGAACGTAGTTATAAAGTATAGGCAAATGATGACAGAAGTGGATACAGCTTATTTCTTGAAATTAACATAAAGAAAAACCAGCCCATGACTGAGTACCACTGCCACCAGTATTTTGCCTGCTCCCCTCCACGGACTTCCTTATCAGGCCCTGTCAATCACGGAAGCCCGGGAGGAGCCCCCGGTTCACACAATCAAAAACTTGTGATGAGGACAAAAAAAACAAAAAAACTCCACTTCAACCCCAGAAGTGCCATTAGCTTGCAGCGTCACTGATTTTTCTCCTCTATGTCACTTGAGTGGAAAATGTTAATGTGAATTAGTGAGTGATCAATCCATGTTAATTTATGGCCTCACTGGACCTAAATACAAGAGAGGTGCCAAGTGCAGAGGTGAACCACAGTGGGTTAGTGAGATACTGGCATTTACACACAGGAGTCATGGACCCCAAAAGGCCTACTGTGTAAAACTACAACAGTCTACACCAGTGTAACACAGGATGTCACATTGCCGTCTCTTCCACTCCTCTTCCCAATCACGCTTGGTCCCCTGAACTCCTGAGAGTGGAGCCCGGAAGGTTTTTTTTTTTTTTGGCATTTTTCATCAGAAGCCCTGCTTCTGCCACCCAGCCCATCAGTTTCCGTCCTATTCTGTGAGCAGTGATCCATGTTAAAACGCCCGCTATTGGCAGGATAGTAAATCCGCCGCTGTGCTTCCGTTACAGATAACGGCAGTTGGTTAATGCGGCAGCCCATTTACACTAGCTAAAGGAGCTGTGGAGCCTGCTCAGAATATAGATGACCGAACACGGGCGACCCTCTTAAATCGCCAAGCAAACGGCTTTGCGACAGCTGGTTTGTAGAATGTTAAACTCGCGATTTACACTGGCATGGCTACTTTAGGATTTAATTTATTAACAGGTATTTTTTAGTGTGCCATGTTAAATTGTAATGTATAAATCATACATTTTTTTTAGAAAATCCTTAATACTGAAGTGTCAAATATGTGACTTGCTAATGGAATTAATAAAACGCTTTACACCACTATCGTGACTCAACAAGTGAGGGGAAAAAATGCTCTTTTACAATCCTTCTCTGAAAACTTTGGGCATCGAGGCGCTGGAATAGACTGACAACTTTCTTTTTATATGTAAATTAATTTGAAATGATTTCTGCTGGTCTTTCCACCAACCAAGCTCTCTTTATTCTGAATTTATTTATTTAGATGCGTTTGCTAGTGAAAAGATAATGTTATTACTTTATAACAGTAAACCTATTTTGTTTTCCTAAACTTGTTAGTAGGTAATAAAAGATTTATTGGTTTAATTAATTTAACCAATTTATCCATGTAAGGTATGGAAGATATTTGATTAACAAAATGTACCAAAATTATACAAGATCATAATCATTTCTTTATGACACCATATTTGTCCAAAAAAAAACTTGAAGATGATGCGGATGCTATTTTTTTTTTACTAACGACTCAAACCTTATAAATGAATTAGTAGGTCGGGACAGAAATCCAAGAAGCAACATATAAAACACCATATAGGCCTACTGTGGTCAATTTAAAATATGTTGGAACAGGTTTGTTCTGTGTGCTCTACTTCCACCATGATGTTTAAAGTCAAGGTGAAACGTGGAGTTGAAATATTCTGCACACAACACAAAACCTGAAAGCATTTGTAGTCTACGCTTGACTGATTATTAGCGGCGCCTAGTGGAGAGAAGACATCTTGTTAAACGAGACCACCCGTTCAGTTTAGTCTGTTTATCCCTATTCCTTTTTCTCGTTTTTGAAGCCAAATTCCATCACGCTCTGTCTCCGTTAACTGACCATGGCATTATATAAATACGTTATTTGTGGAGGTGACGGATATTACGTCGGTATGAAGCATTAGAGTATTTCTTAAAAAGGGTCGTTTTATTTATTTTTTGACGGCTTATGATTGTTTTAATCTTTATTAAGCTTGAGGCACCACATCATTGATTGAATTGGACTCCCAGAGAAGTTGAGGTCCAGGTCAACCAGGCACCTGTTGGAATCGGGTGGGCCAACAGAAACGATTTGAGGACCTACTACAAAAGTGGGTGGAGGGACTCCTGAAGAGCATTTTGGGAAGGCTGATGCGTTCACATCCCACCGGTGCAGATCTGAGCTGTGAACGGTACTGTGCGTTCCCAGCAACCATGTATCTGGTACACTGGTTTTCTATGTTGGATCTTGCTAGTGGGTACTGACATGTGGAAGTGAATCCCACAGAGCCTGCCCGGGCTCTTCCAGTTTCACCGAATGCCATTTAGGCTCCTGCCATGTTCAAGAGGCCGACGCAGCAGTGTCTTAGAGACCCTGCTGATCTATCTGGATGATGTGGTTGTGTTCTCTCCAGAGTATCAGACACACCATGAACATTTAGAGCAGGTATTCGACTAGCTATGTCGGTATGGTTTGAAACTGCAGCCACAGAAGTGTTGAGAGGGGTAAGGTACATCATTAGATAAACTGTGGTCGCAACTGACTCGCACAAGATGGTGAGGGTGCAGGACTGGCTGCTCCCCGAAACATTAAAGCAGGTGCTGTCCTTCCCCCCCCCCCCACCAGTTGTTGGGGCAGGCTCTGGTGCAAGAAGCAGCCCGTGGAATAGAATGACCTGCATTCAACCCCTCACCCGTTATCACAGCTGGATGTAATCCTGATAGTTGGGGAATTCTGGGACTCATGCAGTATTGATACAGCAGCACTCTGCCCTCCCATTGTGTAGGCTGCAGTGATTAATTTTTGGTATTTTCGCTATAATGCGTCGAGTAATTACATGTGTGCAGCGTTGGGTGACCAAAGTCCCGATTAAACTGGAAATTTACGAGCGTTTCTGCCCCAATAGATAAACAAATAGGATGACTCATTGACGGACAATATCTTTTTTTTTTTTTTTTTTTAAATCAACTTAATGCCATGTACTGAATTAAAAAAGTAAAGGCGTTGCTTAGTAACAGGTAAACATCGTGTTCAGTCTGTAAGGAAATAAGAGTTTTCAGGATCAGCTGTGCCCTTTACTGTCCTCACTATACTGATCCTATAAGCTAGAGACAACTTTTTGTTTATCTGTTCTGTGTGTCGGTGGATTTAACAGGAAAGGTTGGTCACGGGGACAACGTGTGACATTTGTCGGCAAAATATCAACTAAAATTGACTTGCCTATGTGAGACATTAACTGACCACCATTCTAGTAGTTATAATATAGTAGTTTTTAACAAAAGGAAAAATTTACAAATCTTATCTTCTCCAGTTAAATTGCAACTATTTGGATTGTAATGGGCATGTCATCAAACTGAGCGTTTTCAACAGGCAACCTGAAAAAGGTTTCCTGTTGATAAAACGGCTCCAGTCGATCCCTTCTAAGCAGCAGCAGCATCATCCGCTGATGAATATTTGGAATCCAATTTTATGTACCACCGAAAGCATCAACAGAATGAGTACATCCTGACGGGCAGTCTCAGTCCCCAGGGTCATGCTGTGCTCCAAGGAAGGCCGCCAAAAGACAGATGTAAGAGGCGTAGATTCATTTCTCACAATCCAGTTTGTGTTTTATTACGAGGAGGATGATAACGGGAGAGATAATGCCACACGTTCGCGCCATCCAGTCGTTTACTTCGTGGTCAGATGGGAACGCAGGCAGGCAAGACGAAGCTTGCAAAAGCCAGACAGAAGCAATCTATCAGCGCAATGAAGAAACATATGCCGTTCTACTGCTGTGACAAATACCTTTTTAAAGGCTGGGAGGGGTCTTGTTATTTTACCATAGTAACAGGGTAGAGAGGAACCTTAAAAAGAGAAACTATCGCACGCCCATCCTTAAAGATTTTTAGCCATTCAATTTGAGTACTCAAACTTTTAACGTTCATGTTCAACAGTAGAGACAGACTGTTCTAAAAGGAGACCAGAAAAATCTTTAATTTGAGAATTTAGCATATAAAATAAACAAATTGAGAAGAATGTGAATAACAATGCGATTGCCAAGTGTCAATTGAATGCACAGTTTCCAGGTAACCAGTACTTGAGAGCAAAGACAGCTGTTGCCTGGTAATTTTTCATGCGTGAAATGCACACTTACTGTATAATGACAAGTCTTTGTCTTGTATTGGTCCGCTCATATAAAGTACATTTTCAGGAAGATTTGTTTATATATATATATATTATACATATATATACTGCAACATGTGGACAATTTTATTTAGGACTTTGCACTGTAGTTTTCAGTGCTAATGTTTGTAGCTACTCTGGCTACTAATGACACAGTAAAATGTAATCCTGCCGTTTTATAAAAAAAAACATTAAATTCAGTTCACAGCTGTCGTCAACACCTTATAAACCCGGTCCATAAAAACCCAAGCGTTCAGAAGGTAAACAAAAACCAGAATTAATTGGTTCAATAACAGAGATGTCTATGTGGTAGGAGTAATGCGTCATACACACACTGATACGGAAAGACAGCAAAAAGTCTTACAGAGTTCATTTCATTTATCCTGAGAAAGAACATTAAGTTCACTCCCTGCCTTGCTGAGCACACTAATCTTTTTTCCCCTCACAGTTGTCAGCCACACAAATACAAAAGGGAACATACTGTATATGCGTTCAGTTCACCAGCAACACCACTCTCCCACAGCTCAACAACTGAATGCACTGTAATGCTTTGGTGATCAAATTGCTGGTATTTCATTAATTTTTTTGTTTAACGATAAATGTATACTGACCAATGTGACATAACTTTGCGGACTGAACGGACTGAACAGAACCTGTGCCTTCTAAGCATTTTCAACATTGTGCTTTACAATCTGCTCCATGTACAGACAGACACAACAGTTCAGTTGCCAAAATGGATAAGATTTAAAAGACGTCCTGTACTTTACAGCCCTCCCCAAGACTGAAATTCAATAAATTTTCATCAAATAGTCAATAGTTAAAACAGTCTTACCAAACATTTTCTTTATTGATACCTACAACATGAGAAGTCGATGTGTGCTAGATCTTCAACTCTCCTGGCTAACATAGCTCTGAGATGAACGGATTAAAGAAAGCAACAGAGAAGTGCCTGTATTGTCAGATACATGTACAACAGTAATTTTAAGTGCAACACAAGGTAGCAGTATATACTAAAACACTCGTTAGTGTAAACCTGATAATTTCAAAGAGGTGTCAACAGCCCTGTTGTCGAGCCACCAGACCGTAAGGAGTCTGAAAGGTCAAAGACAGTCTTGCTCTTTCCGTCGTCAATTTCCCTGTTTCCCCAGTTGAAGAATGGCCCAGGACCCAAGGCCTGTGTGGGAGTCCGCTGGCGTGTTCTGAACTGCGGATTGTCCTGCCATTAACATGTCCACCATGTCCACGCCTCCCTTACAGTGTACAGACCTGGCCATGTCGCCGCTGTCCCTTCTTTGGTTAGGTAAAGGCAGGACCAGGCGTGGAGGTACACGGGCTGTAAGAGAGGGTTTGTGGAGTGAAAAGGCACACACTTCACCCAGCCGTCTGTTCTGAATCGGGGGGTTCCAGAGCGTCAGCGATGTCCTCCAGCTCGTCCAGCAGCTCAGCGAATGACGGCCTTCGGAACGCGTCCATCTGGGCATGGGGGACAGGTGGTGCGTTACCGTGGAGAGGAGGCACAAAAGAGGGTCAGTTCTGCGGAGGTCGGCTTTACCAGGCCCACTCACCAGGCAGCAGGTGGTGGATAGCTCCAGCAGTCGCTGCGGACAGCCCAGCACCATACCCCGGAACGCTACCACGTCCAGCCCATAGTCCTGGTGGACGCAGAAAAGTTCATATGAAGGAGAACACCTGTGCCATTGGGCCCTCACCCCTTAAATATACACACTACACTGGGTTTTATAGGTGATATAGGGTATGAATTCAAGGATATGAAAATTCTGTTACCGTTGGAAATGAAAATGTTATGGGGTGACTGGGTTCTCTATGCATTTAGAGAGTAAGGTGATTAAAATTCAGTGGCTGTCAGATATGCACCGTCAGATTATTTAGCATTCATTTTCCAAATCAACCCTCTGTCACTTTTCTGCCC
The DNA here is from genome assembly GCA_025775065.1 of Hiodon alosoides. Lineage (NCBI taxonomy): Eukaryota > Metazoa > Chordata > Actinopteri > Hiodontiformes > Hiodontidae > Hiodon > Hiodon alosoides. The sequence goes on from JAOYSI010003852.1 coordinate 9,260, forward strand.
CTCTTTAGATAGCAGCTGTCCACTTTATATTACAACAATGCATCCATTAATATATTAAATGAACAATCGAATCATTTACTGTGTAACCTTCCTGTGCTCAACCAAGTGTATTTAGAGGAACTGAATAATTAGTCACTGCCTGTGAACTTTAAAAAAAAATCCTGACAGAAATGTACTCATTACTAACCATGAATAGTGTCAGTTCAGTTGATTTCATGTTACACTTTTAATTATGTTCAATTTCAATCCCAGTTAAAAAATAAATAAAAATAACCTGTAGTCACTGCATTTGGCTAGGGCATGTGTATTCTAAGCAATCATTTTTGTTTTATCGTTTAGTGCACATATTCTCTAAAAACTTGGTACCTGTGTTCTGGGAAGGACCTCTGGATCTGCAGGGATTCTCCCCAATATTTCACACAGCACAATCCCGAAGGAAAAGACATCAACCTGAAGAGCACACCGCGTTCAAATCAAACCACAGCCAAGGGGAGACGGATTTTTATTTTTAAAGGCTTTGAAACCATGGTACCTTGCGGTCATAGGGCTCCCCTCGCAACATTTCTGGGGCCATCCAGAAGGCAGAACCCACGAGGGACAGCTTCCTCCCTGGGTCCCTGGCAGGAAACTCTGCCACCTCCCGGGCCAGCCCGAAGTCCGTCACCAGCGCCTCTCTGCCCCGTGGCGTCACCCTGATCAGGCAGTTCTGCTCAGACAAAAACAGAAGGTGATAAACGAAGTGATGCGGTCTTCAGTGACGCATTTCAAGGTTCCCCAGTGCTTCCCTCCAACACCGCAGGGTTCTCTCTAGCATATCGTCCACATTTACCTCTCCAGATTCCATAAACATTCCTTGCCAATAACATTATTCAACTTGAATTAATTTACCTGTTGATTTACATGTCTTTGTAGGTCAAGTAATTTGGATTGGTAGTTTTGGTCCTACTGCTCCTTCTATGGAATATCAGACAATGCTGCTACATAGGAAGTTGTCTTTGTTGCCATGCAATCAACTGGCCTGCAGTGGGCAGTGTAACACTGGCTGAATTTCTGCTGTAAAGGTCATTATCTCTCGCTGGTGGGAAAAATAATTGGTTATTCAAATAAGAATTGAGTGAAATTAAATGTATTTTTATGGTTACACATGTGTGTTGAAGGAAAATGCTTCGCATCAGAAAAATTTAAAAAATAAAACAACCAGAATAGCGGCAGTACTTAAACCAAAATAAGAACGTGTGATTAATTAATTTGATTCAGTGGATTGGAAACCTTAGACGGCACAGTGACAAACAGAAACTAACCCTGCTCCAGCTCTATGGAATTTTCCCATCATCACCTTCTCAGTCTGATAAAATATTTACATATGGCTGGACCCGTGCTGGTCTTCTACCACGAGCCCCCTTATCATGTACACGGAAGAGACGAGCACACAAAAGCAAATTCAGCCTGCTATTCCCAGGCAGTCGCCATTAATTTCACTGGGAACCAAGGCCAGCAGGAAATCTCCATTATAATTAAAAAGAAACTGATCCCCAAATGCAACCATATGCCTGTCATTAAATCGGGAACCGCAGTCTCCAGACTTTCTTCTTGGTGGCCTGTAATTACAGCGTTATCTGACTTTCATGCCAATCGCCCTTGGACTTCCAGGAACCGGCACGCTTAACTGCAGATCCGCGCTTCAACTTGTGTTCACACAGAGATCAGGCTTCATTTGTTGGCCTCTTCCTGGATTATAATGAAAAATATCAATATACTTATTAACCTGAACGCACAGGTATATAGCACGTCTTTCAAGGACCTCTCCACAGTCAACCCACAACACCTTGGTAACACTGACGACATTTGCTCCATGTGGAGTTTGTGTGTTTAGCGGGGTCATGGCTGATATGCTAGATGTTTTGCACAGTCCTTTGTGCTTGCTTAGTAAACAAGCTCAGTAGTGCGGGAGGCGTGTCCCCGTTTAATTAAAAACCCATAAAATGGCACCCTGTTACTCTACGTTAACATAACTGCTTACTGTAATCATGTATGCATATTTTTGTATCACATTTGGTGACATCTTGATATCTGGTATTAAAAATAATATATTCAAATCACCTATTTTGTAACCTACTTGGTAACTAACTTTCTTGCATGGCTGAAAGGTTGAAAATCCAGGGAGAACATTTTGTTTTGTGTAACTTCTGCTTCATTGCTATGCTTGATTAGGTTTAAGCGATGAACGGTTGGGTTAAGTAAGTGAGCGAGGGGTGGTGCTTGTTGGGCCAGGAGGGTATGGTGGTGGGGTTTAAAGCAGGCTTGGTGGCATCGGTCTTAACTGTCACAGGCAGAGCTGGACGGAGAGACATGCCTGTGTGTCTGGGGGCAAAAATTCCCCATCTCTCATTGTGGCGGGCGCATTGGCATAACAAAGGGCCAGCCTCCCGGCTCGGTCATCGCCGTTGAACAGAAGGCCATGCCGAAGCTTGTACGGATCCTGGCAACTGGGACCGCACAAACAAAACCCCCAGGCACCGTGCTGGTTCCCACAGACTTCAACACCCAGTGTGTTTCACTGCCCTGACTACTCGTCTGGTATATTTCCAATGTACAATGTAAATCACACATCAAAACCCCAGTCATCTTTTTACTTCCGTGGCTATACATTTCATGCGCGTGTGTATAAATTTATTAGAGTCAGGGACCTCTTCGTCTCAAGGAGCACTCAGCCAGTAAATTGAGTGTGGCATGCTTGGAAGATTGAGAGCCGTCCCTTTTCTTATTTCTAGTTCGGTCCAGTGTTTCCCAACCGATGGGGGCGAGGCATATTTGTGTGCATCAGACACAGTAGGTTTGCTGTAGAATCTTAATGTGAAGTAGAAGCAGAATAACTAAAGACAGTTTCATTACAATTTAAACAAAGAAAATGATGTCAATAATAAAATAAAAGTAAAAAGGTAATGACATCAATAATAACAGCCGGTGCTGGCTGAGCCACGTTTTTGGAAACTTGCCATAGCAGAAACCGGTTGGAAAACACTTTGATTTAGTTGCTTATCAGACTCGTATTCAGAGTGACATTCACTGCGGATTATACGCTTGATCTACATAGAGATGTCAGTGTCAGGATGCCTGCCGGCGTTAGCAGCCAACTCTCTCAGAGGCCCACCTTGGAGTTCAGGTCCCTGTGGTAGATGTTCTTGTAGTGTAGGTAGATCATTCCCCGGGCAATGTCGCAGGCCAGGGAAACCTTCTCCCTCCAGCACAGCGACACATCCTTCCTGGCCAGAAGCTCCTCCAGGCAGCCGCCGCTCACGTACTATGGCACACAGAGGGCTTCTGAGGTCAGGCTTTGGGACATCCCCTATCCCGCATAGAATCGGCTTTCGTCTCGTCACAGTCTCAGGTAACCGAACGACGGCGATGGACAGGCAACCACGAGAACAACGAAAATAATCTCACCTCCAGTAGTGGGTACAGCTTTTCGTCCTTCACGCAGATTCCGAGATACCTAAACCCGATAAAGGAGGCCTAATGAATGTCAGCCCATCTCTGTACCCATCCCTTCTCCTGGCCAGATATAGGTTTTCTCTCACACACAGGCACTCAGCCTTTATGAACAACGCATGCCTGATATACGTACATTCGGCAGTGTGCCGATTAAAGAAGTAAGTGTTTCACTCATAAATCACTGTCTTTGCTGTTGCAAGCAGAAGTAGTAGCTCCAAGCATCATCTTTTTTGTCTTTTTTTTTGTCCAACTTCATACATAGCTCTCGATATGCCCACATTTCCATCATCTTCAACCAGTCAGATTGCTGAGGCTAACAAAATGTCAAGGAACATTATAGAACTAGTAGCCAAAGCCAGTAACATTACAGAACCAGTACCAAAAGTCTAAGTGGCCTACGTCACACATGAACCATTTAATATGTTCTATATCGGTGTAGCATTCACTGTCTTCATCACAAATTATAATCCCTGTAACAAACAGTTTTGGAAACATCTGCTACTGAAGCATTGGCCAATAACTTGTTGGAAAATTGTTGCTGAGGGGGTCAAAAGTTGAAGCTGTTCTGAGCCTAAACGCGCTAGCAGAAATAAAAATGAAATGAGGCAGGTATTTTGTGAGTAATTCATTCAACGGAGATGTTGAAAACAGGCCAAGACCTGTGTGTAGCATTGAAGGATGTGGATGGTCACCTCACCTCACAATGTTGGGGTGTGAGAGCTTCTGGAGGAGACTGATCTCGCGCACAATGTTGTCCTGGTCAACGTCGTTCTTGTAGATCTTCACCACCATTACCTTCCGCGTGGTATTGTGCACGACCTGATCGACAGAGTTTGCATCCATTATTTAACAGGTTTCCCATTAACATCCTCCGAACATTTTTGTAAATGTACAAATTGTAAATGTTTGGGATCAAAGTTGGGATTTGACTCCACAACAGGGTATATGCTCTAAAACATTCCGGTCAAATCTTCTCCAACTTGCATGGTGTGGACCAAAATGAGAGCGTTAAATCCATGGGCACTTAATGGCATGGTTTGCCACAGTAAAAACAACAGGGAATTGCATCCTGGCTTTTCATTCCTCACAGTAAAACAGCAGCATATATGCGTGTGCTTCCATTCTAGAACTTCCATTCTTTTCTAAAATAACATTCTAAAATTGTTATTATTGTTATTATTAAGCATATATGCGTGTACTTCATTCTAGAACTTCCATTCTTTTCTAAAATAACATTCTAAAATTGTTATTATTAAGAATATATGTGGGTGCTTCCATTCTAAAACATAATCAGAATGGCACTTTGCAAACTTACCGAAACCAAAACAAGTACATATTTTTTCAAAGGGATAAAATTTATGGTACAGTGATTTTTCTTCTGAGGTGCGTGACAGGTGTCAATGTGGTGTGAAATCTGTCCCCTTACTTATGTTGTTCTCTGTCACCTTGGCCAAGAGCGTGTAAATGGTCACGCAGACATTAAATCTAATCAGAACCTTTTCAGGCCTGAGTTTTATCTCAGAAGGTTGATGCTAATCGACAAAAGAGTTCAACCTTTTCTTCAAACATGGCCCGCAGCCAGAGGAGAAAGGAATCTGTTTTTAATCTCAAGCTGACCCAACCAGGTCAACAGTTTGCGTTTAACATCATGCACGATAAGAACATGCGCGTAACTGGAGTGTGTGGACACACCTCCCTTCTATAAAATTCCGTTGTTGCCATTTCAAGGAAAGCCATCAAGAAGAAGCAGGCCATACTCTCCTGGTTCTTTGGAGGGTAAGAAGGACAGAGCCATTACGCTTTCCAGTGAGAAGAAAAAAATTAAATAAACACTACATACTAAGGTGCAAATCACCTCTCTCACCTTCTACTACATATCACCATTGCCATAGATTAAGAATAGTAATCTATCTTTTTTATTTAGTTCTCCAACCCAGGTCTGAGCAACCCAGTTTGGACCAGTGGAACCTGGTTGATTGCACAATCAGGGGGGGGGGGGGGGGGGGGAAAAAATCAGTAACATTTACACCCAAAGAACACCCC
>JAOYSI010003857.1:0-47429 GCA_025775065.1 Hiodon alosoides
AGCTGTAGCAACTTTGGCTAGCGGTTTTACATGTTTAGCAAGTGTTTAAGGGAACCCGTGTCTGCCGGTCTGCTCCGTGAGCGAGCTCCCGACTGAATGAGGTGAGAATTCCTGTAAGGTGATTCCCTGTTGCTGTTTAATTGCCTCGTTTACTCCTGGTGTGTGTGCTTTAATTGCCAATTCCCGCCCTCCACGGTACTCGGCTCCAGAATGCGTCTTCCGCCGCTACTCCCCAGGGTGCTGATCACCGGGTGCTGATCACCGGGTGCTGATCACCGGGTGCTGATCACCGGGTGCTGATCACACCGTGCTACAGGGCTCTTCCGTTTTTTGGTCGCCGACCTAATATTAGGTTTTGGTTGAAGATCTGAAAGTATTTAGTCTCAAATATATGCAGAAAATCAGACGGGGGGGGAACAAATATATTTTTACCGTACTGTATCTCTAACTTTTGCAAAAGGAAAATGACACGCTTGCCTTAAATGATTCTGTGGCTATCCGTTTTGCATACCCATTAAAAACAATCCACAATTGGTATGGAGTGTTCTTCCTAGTTCCCTCTCATTTACAAACTTATCCTTAGCCTTTTTATTGAAATGAATAACACATGTTGGGTTATTACTACTTATGAGAAAGAAGGGGTCACTGGCAGTCTTTCCCCTTCCCATTGTTTTGGCTTGGTCCTGCTTCTCTTTTCAATATGAATTATTTGACAGTGCAGATTTTCTTATTCACTGTGGCACTGTAGTAATTATTCCGTCTTTCTAAGCACACTGTTTCGTTGTTTACTTTGTCCCTATCATCGTAGAGAGCAGTTTTTGGCAGCTGTGCCCCGCTTCTAAGTCCAGTCTGCAGGGGGTTCTGAGCTCCAGCTTTCCCCCCAACCCAGTGCCCCTGGGTCCTAGTGCAACCTCCCTCCCTGAGGGGGGCGGCTTACACCGACCCCTGGTCCCCAGAGCTCCAGTCACGGACCTGCCCCTTCCTGCTGCCCCCCCGCCACCTCCCAAACGCCACTGCCGCTCGCTGTCCGTGCCAGAGGACCTGTCCCACTGCCGGTACACCTGGCGGCCCAGTGCCTCCAAGGTCTGGACACCGGTTAAGCGCCGGTGCCACAGTGGGGGATGTGCGGGGGGGTCCTCCCTCAACTCCTCGCTGCACTCCTCCTCCAGTCCCACATTCTGCAGCCTGGCTGTGTCGCCTGACTCCCCGCTGCCGTGGAGCTTCCCGTGGGATCCGACCGACCCTGCCGGTGGGGGCGGGGGCAGCGGAGGCAGTTACTGCTGCTTCTCCCCGTTCCCGTACTCCTCCCGCTCGGGCCTCCAGGCCCCCTCTCCAGCGCAGCGCCGCTTCTCGCTGTCCCCAGAACACATCCTGGAAGCCGCTTCCCGCTTCCTGCCCCCGCCCTCGGCCCCGCCGCACCCCACAGCGCCAGCTGCGCCCGTTCCCCTCTCGTCGTCCTCCGCCTGTAGCACGCCTTCCTTGCTCCGGCGCGTGACGCCACCTCAGTACCCACGCTGTCACTCTCAGCCCTGTGACCTGCTGTTGCGCAAACCCGGCCTGAAGCGGCGCCGCGACCAGGGGCCCCTCCCCTGTGCCCGGCCTGAACTGGACTTCAGCAAGATGACACAGGTAAGGGGCGCCAACAGTTGATGATATGAGGGTGGTGGGGTGCAGGGGGACTGTAAAATAAATATAGTAGTGCTGTAATTCCTACACCGTTCACCTGATTTCGATGTAAATACCCTGAAATTAAAACTGATGTTCATTATGTTCAATATGCTGTGGTAGAAAGCTCCACTGTCCAAATATTTATGGACTGCATGTCAGTGTAAGTGTGTATGACTGAAAAGCCTTTTGCTTACTAAGCATTTTAGTTATAAGTCTATAAGTCGCGAATGTATCTAATAATCTATACCTTCCACTTTACACCTGTATTCCCCAGTCACCAATTTGGCATCCTTTACCCTTCTTGCCACACCCCCTTCCCTGACCCGTGTGGGAAGTTAGGGTAATTATTAGCTCTGAGAACCTTCAAAGCCAGTACTCTTGTTGCTGCTACTCCATGTCACTATGTGTATTTTAAATTCTTGTATGGATGGATGGAGTGTTTTAGACGACTAAGGATTAATTCAGATTATGTCAAATAATACACGGTACACTGCCAGATTCACGTGAGAAAAGTGTCAGAGAATGTTAGTTTACAGTCTGTATATCAGTTCTTTCATGGTACAGTAATCCGTCGCGTATCCGTCCGTCACACATCCGCCCTGACCGTCTATCCGCCTGGACAGAGATTAAAAAGTTTGCATCGGGTGCAGAGAGTTTCTATGGATGCAAACAACGGAAGGCTACAAATTAGATTAAGCTGTTTATACCTGGTTTGTTCAAGCACGGAATGAGGGAATTCCAAATTCAGGGTCTATGTTATGTGAGAAGGCAAAGTGGTTTAGTCAGTTGTTGGACAGCAACTCAGACTTGGCTGGCTGAAGCGGTTTCAGAGCCGTCATGGAATCAAGCAGCTCACTGTGCAGGGTGAAAAACTTTCAGCTAACACTGAAGCGGTAGAGCCGTTTGTTTCAGAATTACTGTTTGATAGAAACACATCAGTTCACCAGGGATCCGCTGTATAACTGTGACGAAACCAGACTTTTGAAACCAGACAGCTTAACACCACCTTCGGAAAAATCAGCCGCTTTTTTCATCATGATTCACTTATCCGCCTTTTAGTCTATCCGTCCTTACTCCGGTCCCACGGCAGTCGGATATGCGACGGATTACTGTACTTGTGTTTTCTCAAAATAAAAAGCCCTACACCTGGAATGAAAGCCAATTGCTCCTGAAAGCCAGAGCAAATATTGCTGGTTTCATCATCAGAACCTGTGGATTCTTTGCTTTTTTCCGGTTTAAGAGTGAAATAACTGTTGTAAATTCGAATTTTGATATGTTTAAAAGACAGATAGTATGCAGATGCAAACAAGCCACACCTCCAGGTTGGTATAGAATTGTTGTCTCTTACTCTTCTTTCATTCTTCTTTTCCCAGACACGGAGTAGTGACCCCCTCCGCTTTTTGGAGCAAGGGAGGCTGGGCTGTGGAGGGGACGTCTTTATGGGCCTGGAGCCCTTTTGGGGGGATTTCCATGGGTCAATTTCACCAGCAGAGGGGCTTGGGAGGACCAGCATTGGGCCCCTGAGTGAGAGTGACGAGGAGGAAGAGGAGAAAAAAAGTGTCCATGAAGAGGGACAGCAGAGTGTGTTTGAGAGGGATTGTACAGAACTGGACCTGACCCTCATTGAAGAGAATTAATTCTGTTAATGGTGTATTTGTTTGCCTGTCCATCGCCAGCCTCCAACACCCTGCCTATGCCAACCTGTGGACGGGTTCTCAGGAACATATCTGCTCTCACAAGGGATATAAGCTGGGGTGACTGATCATTTTACTGTGATGGTGACGACTATAATAACAGGAATAATAATGAATGCAGGTTGCAACAGAAACTGTTCCTCTATTGGAATACATTCCTGGACCTGAGGTCAGTTGCTAAAAGGCTGAATAACCTTAGTGCTGGAGATCCCAGCAATTTCCATACAATGGCTTTGGTTTCTCTTATTGCATCCTGAAACTGACAATGGGAGTATTTTAATGGGTTAATGCAACTAGCCTTTGACTTTTTTGTCTTTCCTATGAATTGTTAAACATTTAAAATTGTGTTTTTGGGCTTTTTGGTAGCAAAAATTCAATATCTTGGATGATAACTCACTTTTCAGTTTTAAATAAAAAAAAGACTACATTGCGCATTTTATTTTCTGCAGTCATTTTTACTCTGGTAAAAAGTTATTTGAAATCAGCATAAGCCTTAACAAAATACCATACCTTTTTTTTCTACACAACAAATGATACAAAATAAAACTATTTATTGGTTATCTGAAATTCCTCTTATGATGTTTTTCTTAAAACCTTTAATAAAGTCCTAGTTTTTCATTTACAAATGTGCATTAATAATACATTTCTATGTCTATAAAAATTCAATTGAAACTGAAGCCTCAGTTGTATTCTGAGGGGCACTGTTTTATTGTACAGCGCTCATTCAGTTAAATCAGATATTTATGTATGTGTGAAGATGCCAGCAGGGACAGAGAGCAGGCTGTCTTGTATTTCAAGATGGCGGTTTCCTTTCATTCAAAGACTCCCAAGCTTGGTCCTGGAGGACCCCTGGGTGTTCAGGTTTATATTCCAGGTTAGCTCAAAAGTGTTTGAATAAACTATAAATTATTGCCCTAATTGAGTGAATGTAGTCTTTGGTAGTTATTTCAAAGATAAATCTCCTGGATGGGACCAGGATTCGGAATCTCTGCTGTTTGTGTAGAAATAAAGTATATTGCAGGGGGGAAAAGTACACTGAAAGTTTTTATTTTTCCCCTGTGGATTTCATGCGCTTGTCTGAGTAGAGGTTATTCTCCTGTATTGTATTTTTCAGTTTGTCTAAATGTCAGTATAGGAGATCATCTACAAAACCACCAGCTTTTTAAGTCAGCTCTTGGCATACACTTCTGCATTCATATGCGAGTTCAGAAACGAAAATTTTAGTGAAAACAGAGGGGGTCTTGGGAAAGGGAGCGGTTCTCTCTTGAGAACTTCTAAACCTTGCATGCAAACTTGTTTATCTGTTTACCACACCACGAATAGCAAAGTTCAACACAAATGGTAACTCAATAGTGACCTTAGTTTGTATCTGATTTACACCTGAAGACTAATCAGACAGATCCTGTGGTGAAGAATAATGTGTGAAACAAGAAGCATATGATAATTATAGTTCCCTCTGGGTTGTTGCTTTTCACAAACATTAGACACTTAATAGCTGCTACCAAGTTAACTAAGTACTGCACGTAATCTCACTGATGTAAATTACCGTTATTGAACTTCTTGGTGAACTTTATGATGTCTTATTTTGGTTTGGCACAAATTTTCATTTATTTATTATTTTTATATTTATTATTTTATTTTGATGCTTGAGGCATATTGTGTACATGTAAGCTATTGGGATGAGATTGATAATACATATTTAGCTTTACAGATCTATGTTTCTCAGCGCATAATGTGTAATAAGCTATATGGCCAAAAGTATGTGGACACCTTCTTGTCGAACCTCTCATTCCAAAATCATGGCCATTAATATGGAGTTTGTACCCCATTTGCTGCTATAGCAGCCTCTGTTAAATGTTGGAACATTGCTGCGGGGATTTAATTCCATACAGCCACAAGAGCATTAGTGAGGTCGGGGCACTGATGCAGGAGACGTTCCAGTTCATCCCAAAGATGTTTTGATGGGGTGGAGGTCATTCTTTTGCCAATTTTTGTCTATGGAGATTGCAGCAGACTGTGTTCTCATTTGTATACCCCTGTCAGCAACGGGTGTGACTGAAATAGCCAAATCCACTAATTTGAAGGGGTGTCCACATACATTTGGGTATGTATTGTATCTTACAAATCGTTTAACCGTGTTAAATATGTTTACAAGATGCAATACCGCCGCGTGTGTCATGTGGGCGCACCTCCGTCTTCAGCTCAGGCGGTTCACAGAAGCTCTTCTACTTTCTGGGGGATGCACTCGTCTACTTTGGCCTGCCCTTCGTGAACCAACGGTTTCCTCTTTCTCCGTTTTCATGGTAATCAAAAAGGAGGGAAGGTAGTAGAAACACTTATGTAGACGCTTCAAAAACAATTTGCTGTTAAAAGGAGTGGGGAAATAGTTCATTCTGCACCACAGCCGTCCGAAACATCGAGGTGGTAAGGAAGTAAGTTTCCTCGTATTTACAGAAAAAGTGACTTTGCTAGTTTAGTGTCTTGCTTTACAATACTGTACAATACCGTAGCTCATTATCTCGGTTTGTCTTCTGCAGGGCAATGAAATCTACTAATTAGCTACTTTATGTCATTGGATTTTTCCAGCTGGCGCTATGTTTATCTGTTACAGTTCTTTTCGATCTGGATAACTCGGGTATCATTTCATAGGTAACTAAGGGTAGTTGTCAACTGTAAACTTACTTGAGCATATTATTGGCTAAATGCCTACCTGGCCATACTTTATAGTGCTTTGAGCAGCTAATTGGCTTTGCGGTTTTAAAATTGTATACATTGAATCAACTATTTCCTAGTAATTTAGGCTAGTAAACCCGGCGACGAGTAATATGTTAACGGTAAAAAAAAATAGAAGTGCTAGAAGTTCCAATGTGAAACATTCAAATAACTCGAAACAGGTGTCGGCACAATACATAGTAATTATGTTTTCTTTCGCCGAGCACGGTAAAGCGCGTTTAAACGGCTTATCGCGTTGTGCCTATTTATCCGTCCCCATTGAGCAGACTTTGTTGCTCAGGGGGTTTGTTATAAAAAGAAGAGCGATTTATATATATATATATATATATATATATAAACTTCTCTTTATTATTGTACTCGGTAGTGTAGTTTTTATTTATGAACCTACGTTCACCCCTCCCTGCCTTGGCTAAACAGCACTCAGTGGAGCAGTGGCATGGACGGTGCGAACTCATTCAGAAGGCTGGGGTGAGACACAGAAATAGACTGACTCAGTAATCCTCTAGGTGAGTCTTGGGCTGTATGACTAGTAGTTGGATTATTAGACTTGCATGTTTACTTACAATGTGGCACATGGAGGAAGGTTCGCACTGTGTTTAATACATTTTTCCCCTCTCTTGGCAGGGTTTTCCCACATTGTGATTTTTGTCTCTTCTTGTATTGGGGTATTTGCTTTGCCCCTTGGTTTGTGTTGTGTTGCCCTAAGAGAAGATTGCCAGTCCATGGCACTGATGGATAAACATAAAGTCAAGCGTCAGAGACTGGACCGCATCTGTGAAGGTTAGTGGCATACAGAGGGATTGATGGGATTTAACAACAAAAAAATTCATCAAGTAGTTTAACTAGCATTCTCTCAAAACAATGCATGGAGGCTAGTAAAGTGTGTACACAATACACGTTGTTATACTTGTGCAGTACGCCATGTTTTTGAAGATTGATCAACGTCAACTCCCCATGATGTGATTTTCAGGGTTCTTGCTGATTTCTTGAAAAGTCTTGGTCTTAAATATGTTTTTGAAGCGTTAAGGTCTTGAATATGACTAATTTCAGTTTGAAGGTCCTAAAAAGGTATTGAATAATTTTTTCCGATAGAAATAAATGAAATTGGCCATGCGTGACATTATCCAAGTATTAAGTGAGGTGATATTTTATATAGTTTCCTGTATCCTACTAAACAAAATTTGCTTGCAAATGTGATGTTATTAAATGAAAACATACAACAATTAAACTTGTAAATATCAGCAAGAACAAGGCGCAGTTGATGTTCCAGATTTAGATTTAGATTATTAACCTTGGCAGCAGTGGATGTTCTTACTTAAGAATTAATTTTACGGTAGACCTGCGTTATATTTGTAAGATCATGTTACTTAAAAATGATATTTTCACCATATCGAAGAGACATAAAATGGTGTGTGACACTACACTTAAAATGTAATAAATTGCATGTTTTATTTCTTAGATATCTTTTTTTCCTTTAATTTTAACAATTTGAATTTGAATCTGTAAATTAGTTTATCAAAATGCGCTGTAGCTGAAAACTTTAGTCCGCTTTAGATGAGGAGATGCGCCTCTGTGTGTGAGAAATTAAGAATGTTGTTACGTATTTGATTGATTACTCTAACTTGTTGTGGCCTACCATTATTGCTGTATTATAGTCTGTTCAAAAGCGCTAATATCGCTTCTAGTACAAAAAAGTTCTCGAAATGGACAACAACCACAGCCGTGTTCCGTTTGAGTCCACGATTTAGTAATGGAAATTGGCCCAGTCTGTAACAAGATGTATTGTGTAGTGTGTGTCGCTTGCAATTATTACCCCGCAGGGACAGTTTTTTTCTTTTTTCTCCATCCCACAGTGATTTTTATCCCGCTCACTGTTTTGTGTTGACGTGCTGCCTGCTCCCTCTCCCACATATACAAATAATGAAATAAAACCTCTTAAATTGAACTTTGTATACAGGAACAAGTAGTTTGATATTATTGTTATTAGTTAGAATACACATGTATTTAGAATATTCAATTGACGTTGTCCTGAATTTATCCCACATTCTGGATCTCTGAGTGTCCACAACAGAGTCGAAATGTCCACACAATAGTGTCGGATCCGACTGGACCTGCAGGAACCCAATCTCGTTGCAGGGCTCAACTTGCAATCATAGAGAGAAATTGTGGCTCAATTAAGTGTGTGGTGCTGCGTCTCCTGATTGCACAAGTACTTGATTATGTTATTATATCATACACATGATCAACATACACCATGATGTCGACCAAGAATGATACAGAACTGATTACTTTAGACTGTCTCTGTAAATGAGACTGACTGGTAGCTTTTTGGCATGAGGCACAAATGATATGAAAAATCACACCTTTCCCTTTTTTTACACTTGCAGGAATGTTCATATGAACAGCACCTTGTTTTATAAGGCGATATGAAATATTATGATGTGTTGTTTTTAAATGTAAAGCTCATTCTATTGATGCCTCTTGAGACATTTTGTAAATGCATTTACCAGTACATTACTTTTGGGCGCATATATACTTGTATCTGTAACTATTTAAAAATAAATTATTACAATTAGGATTATTCTGGCCACCTGTATTAGGCACACTAATCACTTTGATCGATGCAAATCGGCGCATTCTGGTGTAATGTTTATCTTGGACACACAACATAGTTTGTCTTTAGTAGTAGTAATATAGCTGTTTTGTAGAAATATTCATCCATTCAGTAAAAACCATATGGTATTAAGTATGGGGGGGGGGACGCAGAAAGATGAGATCTTGACCAATTTATGGCCAACAAAAGTTGTTTTTTTTATTCTTAATTCTTTTAAAATGTATACAGCTAGAATAAATACAGTTAAAAGTTTTTTAAATTTTCTAAAGATTGGTCTTAAAGTTCTTGAATTTGGTCAACTGAGTGCTGCTGGGGCCATGGTTTTTCGCAGTGAAAACCTCCACTGTACCTCCAGAAAAAGGCAGGGGAGCAAAAAGACAAAGGCCATCCACATTTTTTTCTGCAGTTATTGTTTATTGTAAATAATTAAACTAACGGTATTTCTTTAACTGCGATCCATGCGTTCCCTCATCTTCCAGGAAGTGGTTGCTTGATTTGGTGGCAGCCTGGCATCCGTGTCGACATATGTACAGTTGGGGTGATCTTTACTGATTCCAATAAATGGAAATGACAAAAGCTCAGTGTTCTACCTTTTTTTAAATTTTATTTTTTAAATGGGTGCCTGTTGTAATGAGGAGACTAATTAAATGAGTCATATTACACAGGCGTTTACCTTTAGCTAATGGGTCTTTTCTCGTCACTATCAATCCTGCCACCAAATATGAGAAAGTAGTGTGATTGGTGTCTTACGTTGTTTTACACTTCAGCACGGTTCAGCACAGATTGGAGACCAGCCTGCAGGTGATCGGGAAAATGTTGAAATGACATGCTCAATCTGGATTTGAACCTGCGAAGTTCATCAGGCTTAAATTTCAAACCCAGGGTCAACATACTTGTTCCTTTTCTTTTACTGTTTTAGTGTTTCGGGCCGTTTGACTTTTCAAATGAAAATGGCTTAGGGACCCTGGCATTATTTTCAGGCATTGATGAAAATCAGTATTTTCTGTGAAAGTAGTGAAATATTTCACTGTCTAATAAATCTTAATGCAATTTTTCTTTGATTATAGTGTGAACTTAAACCCCAATTTTTCTTTTTACCTGTATTTAGTAAGCTCAGTGGCAAATCTCGCCCATAGCATTATTATGAATATAATAGGGTTTTCACATCTCCATGCAACATTCTTTTTGTAAACAATGTACATTGTATTGTGTTTTACTCAATTGTTTTGTTACATGGTGTTTTGTGTTATAATAGGTTTAATGATTGGGGAAAAAAGAACATGCTTCTTAAAGTCTGTCAAAGTGTTCGATATTTTTATTTGATTATTTGTCTGTTTTCAAATCCTTATATGTCATCACTTATTAATAGCCATATGGTGTACACATGATATCATTGTCTCTATACGAAAAAATTTGTTGGTAAAAATTTTGGAAGAACTGTCAAATTAAACTGTCTATCCTATTTCAAATTTCCGAATAATTAAAACGGTGGCTATAACTTTCTAAGGACAGGCTGTCCTTAAGAATTTGAAATCTGTCTAAAGTGTCTTAAAAAAAACAAAACGAGAAGAACCAGGAGACCTCGACCATCCAATCCCACCTCTGTATGCTAATGAGGTTACTGTTGGATGGTTGGCGCTCAATAGACTTTGTGTCTGACTGGAAAAGTGATGTGGGGGAGGGTATGTCCAATAGCTGGCATTGTGTTCGCCAGGAGTGTAGTTGACTTTAAGAGGAGAGGGCTATACCCTGGCAGACCACTACATGAAAGGTTAGACAACTGAAAGACGGGCAACTGAAAGACTTTTTTTTTTTTTTTTTTTTACTTTTTTTTTTGTGTGTGTGTGTGTGTGTGTCTGTTAAGTTGCTGGGGTGATGGTAGGATCTAAACTTGAGAGCCACTTAAGGAATTTTCTGATGTGTGTGTGAGTGTAGGTGTGGCCCGGGGTAGGGTGGAGTACTGTAGTATCAACCCCTCCACCCCCCCTCTGAGTGGTGCACGATTGCTGATTAAATGGCATTCTTTGTGTGCCTTTGTGTTCTATATGTTTTAAACAAACAAGCAGGCATTACCGTGTGTGTGTGTGTGTGTGTGTGTGTGTGTGCGTGCGTTGCTGCCAGCCCTAGCCTCATAGGGAGTTGGCGACATCCTTGTGTATTTTTCAGTGGTGGTGATTGTTGTTGTTGGGGCGGGGGGCATGTGTACGCACTTTCTGTGACCCGTATTTCTTAAGGTCGTCATTAAACCCACTGAGGTTTTTACAGCCTTTCCCTTCTGGTAGTTTCCCCTGTGCTTGATTTGAGAAGTTTAAGCCCCTTGTGACCTCGTTAGTACTGGGGAATGTGCTGTTCTCCACCCTCAATGGTTAGCCTACATTGTGTGTTCTTGCAAATGATTTAAATTTGATTGATTAAAAATGGTGGCTTTTGTTTGCACAACTGATGGTAGTAATATTTATTTTTACTCTTACCTCTTGGTTAAAAGCCCAGTATTGTAACAACTATGTCAGGCTTATATATATTATAACTTACGGAATACTTGTATTATAATTTTATATATAAATTTCTCTTGAATGCACTACTTTTTATGAGTTGTTAACAGCCTTCCACCATTCTATATGTAATTTACCATGGCATTGTATTACTAAGCTGGTAGCCTTTTGACCTGGGGCTGTCACTTATTTCTGGTCGAATGTTCCTAGGAGAGCTGGCAATGGGTCATCACAAGCATAGCAGGTTTAGTTCTGATTGTTTGAATTACATTGCATTTTTAGCATAACGGTGTAGTAGTACGTTAACCGGGAGTGTTATCCATTGCAGCTGAAGTTGTGTAAAATATTTCCCTCACTCGGCAGGGGAAAATGCTTTGTTTGTTCGATGGACCATGAAACAGGGTTGTGAACTGAACCAACATCTGAACTTCAGTAGTGTTCTCGAGTGGTTTTATATTAACATATTTTAATTCGGCCCAACCTGGCAAGCAATTCCATGTGTGAAGTACAAAAAAGTAGTAGACTTTGACATTTCTCTTTATAAAAAAAAAAAAAACTTTATAAAAATGTTTTTAATACAGATACTTGTCAAAACATGTCTTGACCGGAAAGAACATTTGTAGTAATTGCTATTTGTTGTTGAAATCAGTTAAATGTCTAATACAGTGGGTTTTATATTTTTGACACATTTTACGTTTTATCTAATAATGTTGCCAGATGGAACAACTCTCTTATTAAGGCGTTTCAGATTAGGTTGCATTTTAATCTGTGTGTTTTGGTACTTTTCTTGAATCAGAAATGCACAAAAAAAAGCACAGTAGTATTAAAGTGATGCGTTGGTTACGTTTCTGCTTTTTCCAGGTAAAGCCTTAGTATTTCAGCATAGCATGTTGGCTAGTCATTCAGAAGATGTGTTTGCATTTGCTGTATCATATTGAGGGGACAGTGGCTTTCTTTGTTTCACAAGGGCTTTTCTTCCAGACAGTGGGAGATTTAGGTCATTGGGGGAGAGCACTTTTCCTTCTATAACCCCCCCCCCCCACCCCCTCCCCAAGTCTGCATTCTCAACGACTTGTTATCTTAATGAGGAATTCATGTCTCAAAGCCCTTGCTGTTGTTTTTCCTGTATCTGCTGGTGTCTTTAGGCAAAGGGGTCATCATTGTTAAGATGTTAGTGGAGTTACAGAGTTTTACAGTATGCTCACTATCCCAAGCCCCTTTTTATTAGTTTTTAACACTAAAAGATGGATTTCTTTCAAGTCAAGTTCAAAATCCATAGTGGGCTTGACCCAAAACATTTAGACAGCGTTGCTAACATGCCTTCTTGTTATGCTGTTGGTTGTCAAAAGAGACTGGCAGTAGGCTCTTTAGTTAAAATTTTATGATTCCTTCTGGAAAATACCCCTTTTAACCAGATCACCATAGGCTATGGCCGATTTATTAAAGGGCCATGTGATGGAACCCTATTGTATTTGCTAGATATGTTTGTTTTGTTTTTTTTACAAAAAAGGAAATAAAACCCGGATAGTTATGCAAAAACTCACTTGGCAGGTTTGTCTAGGATCATGGTGTGGTGGCACTATGGAAAATAATTAAAACATTGAAAAAAAAACTCTTTTAACGACCTGTTTAACGTCACAAAAGTTGGTATCTATGTTTCTCTCCTCATAAGGAACACATTTTTACATTTACGTTTTAGTTTTTTAGCAGTCACTTTTATCCAAAGCGACTTAGTTTACAATTTCTACATTCATCCATTTATACCGCTAGACATGTGGCTTTGTTGACTTGTAGTTCACCACAATGTTAAGTCTGTGTCCCAAGTTCAGAATAGTGATGTGATGAAAAACATGGCCTCCATAACTGACTGAAGTTTTAGTATTCTGTCGACATTTAAATATCCCCTCTTAAGCCGTTTTACATAGAGACATGCACTTTGTAAATTTGTTCTTTTGAAAGACCTCTTGAAGAGTTGTTACCTTCAAGATTGTTTGTGTGTAAAACAGTAAGTCAATTTGTAGGTGTAGAAATTTCAATGTTTTTCATCATGCACATTGGTGGGGTTTGGGATAAAAAACCCAGACTGTCCAAAACATAGTTGTTTTATAGAGGTCAATGACAATAGTCCACATACCAAAGTGGCATTGATTCAGCCACATGTTGGGTGCAACAGTTATTATGTAACTCCGCTTGCTCAACAATTTTGCAACTCATTAGGCTTTCCATATGCAATTCCCCCCATTCTGAATTTATTGTCAAAAGATTAAACAGTATCTCGTTTGAGACTGTTTATCGTATTGACATACAACTTACATTAATGTCTTACTGAAATGCCCCATTTTAAAAAAGATATTGTATGTCAATCAATTTACAGCATTTTTGTGTAAGATGCAAATTGGTTAAATTTCATCCGTGTGGAATATCATCATATTATAGTAGTATGCATAGATATAACTTACCTATACATACTGCTGTTGTTTTATTATGAGAAGTTAAAAAAAAAAAAAAAAAAAAAATCTATATTCACAAATATCAATACCTCTCTTAAAATTGTATTAATTGCTCCCCTCCATATATATATTGGGGCAGTGTAAAGCTTTTTTTCTTTTTTTCTAAAATGTAGGATTTTAAAATTAAACAATTGTTATTAATACATTTTTAATTATAGATTCTCAGTCTGGGACCCCTTGACCCCACCAGACTCTGCGTAACTTCTCTGGTAACTTCTCTCTGTACTGTAGCCATCATCAGTTTTTGTTTGTTGGAGACAAAGAAAAGCCATGTGGAATAGTTAGCGGTAGTATTTAAAAAAATGTGCCAATGCTGCCATTTTTATGATACTTTAGCTACAGCAAACTAATATAACAAGACATTATGTCTGAATCCTAACCGTTTTTCACATTTTGTGTGTGTGTGTGTGTGTGTGTGTGTGTGTGTATATATGTATATATATGTATATGTGTATGTATGTATATATGTATATATTTTTTTTTTTTAATGTATGGGCAAATGTAATTAATAACCTATGTCTTAAAAAATAAGTATAAGCAAGGGAAAACTGATTTCCAAGTATGGATCACTTTGTACTAATGTTTTACACTCCTTTGTAATGAAAAATCTGAAAGGATTTTCTTCCTGTATGAAAATAAAATTTTGTAATTATCCAAATTACGTTTTCAAGCTGGTTCCGTGGAATAGTAACATTTGCATTTGCCTTTTATCTCCCAGGACTTTAGCTACCCGTGCGATTGTGAAGTCTATCTTTAGTGCTGTTTCCAGACAATATGCAAATTCTCTTAAATTCATATAAAAAAAAATGTAACGCAGTGAAACGGCATCGATGGCAAGTCCTGCCGTGATGATTGATTGGAAGCGGTGTTAAGTGCGTCATAGCTGCATGAGCATATCCATCATGTGTCCAATGTTGTCAAACCATGAAATCCACCTATAGGTAATTAACTGTTTAAACTCAGATTCAGGCCGTTTTAATGGCTTTCAGAATATGCACGCAGACACATGCTCGCACAAAGAAATCTGTCTCTGATAGTCATCAGTGTTGGTGTGAGGGGCCTTGCTCAAGGTTTGGGATGGGTGTGCTCTACTGTTCTTCTTATTGAAGCAGATGCGGTGTGCAAATCCCCTATTTTGCCCTGTGCTTTTTGGTCCATTGTCACTCTAGGCATTCGCCCTCCGATATTGAATGGACCGATGCATCCGCGCCCTCTGGTGGCCCTGCTAGATGGGCGCGACTGCACCGTGGAAATGCCCGTCCTTAAAGACGTCGCCACTGTGGCCTTCTGTGATGCCCAGTCCACCCAGGAGATCCACGAGAAGGTTTTTCCCCATTTTTCCGTTTCCCTGATTGTCTTTTTCAGCCTAATTCCATGTCTAATCACTCTTTAAGTGCTTTAAGTTTACAGACTAGTGTCGCTTTTGCTCTGAACCTGTATTGAAAGTAAATGTTTTGATCCCATAACAGGTATGGGTCCTAAGAGTGCCTGAGCTGCATTTGACACACCTCTCCCCTGGCAGGTGCTGAATGAGGCTGTGGGTGCATTAATGTACCACACCATCACGTTATCACGGGAGGACCTGGATAAGTTCAAAGGTTTGCGTGTCATAGTGAGGATTGGCAGTGGGTTTGACAATGTGGACATCAAGGCTGCAGCTGAATTTGGTGATTGACTAGTACATTCTCCTGCCCCCCCCCCCCCCCGTCACTGTGCTGCTATACACCTAATAGAAGCATTTATCCACACAACTTTACTTTTAATTTTATATTTTCTTGAAGCAATTAATGTTGAATGCCTTTCACAAGGGTACTACATCAGTGCCCTGCCTTAACCACCATGCCACATGCTGATCCAAGAATGTTTACATGTGGTTTTATTTTGGAATCTTTTAATCCAAGGCATCGCAGTGTGCAATGTGCCGTCCTCGTCAGTGGAGGAGACTGCTGACACGGCGCTCTGCCTGATCCTGAACCTGTACCGGCGGGTCACCTGGATGCACCAGGCGCTGCGTGAGGGAACGCGGGCCTCCAGTGTGGAGCAGATCCGGGAGGTGGCTGGTGGAGCGGCCCGAATCCGAGGGGAGACACTGGGCATAATCGGCCTGGGTGAGAAGGGGTCGGAAATGATTTTTTTTTTTTAGCGCGGCTTTTCTGAACTTCCAGGTAGTTTAGAAGGGGGTGCACTATTCTGCCCATCATGGGGTTAGATGTAATTTTTAAAAATCTGATGTGAAATCTCTCTGGCCCCTCTTTAGGACGCGTGGGCCAGGCGGTGGCGCTGCGCGCCAAGGCCTTTGGCTTCAACGTGCTCTTCTACGACCCGTATCTGCCCGACGGAGTGGAGCGTTCCCTGGGCCTCCAGCGCATGAGCACCCTGCAGGACCTGCTCATCCACGCTGACTGCGTGTCCCTGCACTGCAGCCTGAACGAGCACAACCACCACCTCATCAACGACTTCACCATCAAGCAGGTCTGCGTCCCTGGGTTGTGGGTGGAGCCGAAGGTGTACGTTTGCGTTAACTTAATGCTACAGTCAAGGGGAAAAAAAATCAAAATTAATGAGTTCAAGGCGATTCGTAATGTTTTACGGAAAAGCTTCCCTCGGTCTCAAATGACTTCTGGTCTGCATTGATGAACGGCAGCGGTAGATGTTTCTTGCCGTTACTCACTCGCAGATGCGTCAGGGGGCTTTCCTGGTGAACACGGCAAGGGGTGGACTGGTGGACGAGAAGGCCCTGGCACAGGCACTCAAGGAAGGCCGAATACGAGGCGCTGCTCTGGATGTCCATGAGACCGAGCCCTTCAGGTTCCTGGCTGCCCTCACACACTCAGAACTTCACACCCTCCTATTCATCGGAGTCCAACCTTTCTAGCTTCCTTTGTCAGTCTGCCATCCATCACTGAAGACGTCACTTAACCTTTTTCCATAATTGTAAACATGGGCTGGGACCAAAGTAAAACTAAAAAAAAACAATTTTAAAAGACTACCGATTGTCTCTTTATTCCACTTGTACTGCTACTTGCTGAAGAAATTCATATTTAGTGCCTTTTTCCTAGTTAGAATAACAGCGCGTTTCCTGGAAACTGAGCTTTTTATCTAATTGTGCTATCTGCTGCATGAGGGGGGCCTGACTTCTATATCTCAATAACATGCGTTATTAGAAAATATTGAAGTTAGTTAATCTGTGCTACCCACAACCTGTACCCAACCTAACCACTTTCCTCTCTCTCTTAAGCTTCTCTCAGGGTGCGCTGAAAGATGCCCCAAATCTGATCTGCACCCCCCACACAGCCTGGTGCAGTGAGCAGGCATCTGTCGAGGCTCGGGAGGAAGCGGCCAGGGAAGTGCGCAGAGCCATCACAGGTACCACGGCAACTGATTCACAGGCGCAGATGACCTGTAGTTCTTCACAGGGAATGGGACCTCCCAAGTGGCTCAGGGCCCTATGATCCAGGTTCATCCAAAAGGCCACCACACAGCTGACCATCTACTACATTCAAATATTTCAGTGGTTTCAAGGCTGGAGAGTAAGACAGAATTTTCTATATGCCTGGTTAGCTAAATACTACTCGCTTCCAACCCCCCCCGTTCATGCCAGAACAATTTACAACCGGACCACAAAGATGTGTTCTCTCCCATAGTCACTACGGTATAAGCAAGAAACACTTTTGCACAGAGTGTCTCAGTGTACAGGGCACATTTTAGGACATCCTTAGTTTTTATACTAAGAATACTAGCAAAGTTACGCAGGTTCACTCTGGTCTAATATTTTCATGCATTTGAAATGGCAGGAAAAGATTTATACAGTTTTGTGTACAGTCTGTATTTTCTCGCTTTCCTAAGTAACACAGGTATGTACAAAATCAGATACTAATCAAGCTAGACAAGGACTTAAAAGATTATAGATTAACACACGTTTTAATTTACAGTAGTATTCTGTGCT
The DNA here is from genome assembly GCA_025775065.1 of Hiodon alosoides. Lineage (NCBI taxonomy): Eukaryota > Metazoa > Chordata > Actinopteri > Hiodontiformes > Hiodontidae > Hiodon > Hiodon alosoides. The sequence continues at coordinate 17,658 of JAOYSI010003857.1, forward strand.
AGAAGTAAACATTTCCCACCACAGCTGACAATCTCTCTCCAGGACCAAAAATGTGATGCATGTTCGTGCAACCAAAGTTTTAGATTTTTTGAATAAGATCATTTAAAGCTTTCATGCAGACCACAAGGGGGTACCTTGCAGACCATCAGTGGTCAATAGACGGCACTTTGTGAACCACTGCCCTAGTCTGTATATTTAGTGGGGAATGGAAACTATAGGCTGTTTACTTTCTTTCCTCTAGTGTGTAGGTTGCTGCGTAGTTGCAAGGAGCTGAAATTTCGGTACAGTTATTTAATATCAGTAAAAGTGTAATAGGCTTACTGGAGTGTGTTTTGTATGCACTTTACCAGGGCGCATCCCAGATAGTCTAAAGAACTGTGTGAACAAGGAGTACTTGATGGCAGCCCCTCATTGGCCAAGCATGGACCCTACTGCAGTACACACAGAGCTGAATGGAGCGGCCGCCTACAGGTAAAGCTGAGAGTGGCGTTATTTGAAAGTTGCGGCCCACAAGCGTCAACCTGGAGAAAATCCGCCAACAAATCACTCCGACACTGTGTACAAAGCTGATGCGTAATACTTACCCCAAAAGACTTAATGTTGTGGTTATTGTTGCTGCGAAAGGTGGCAATACCAAATATTATTGTGTGGGGGCTGAATACTTATGCGAGCAACGTATTTCTGTTTATTTGTCTTACTAATATTTCCCAATGTCACCTTGCAATAATTGATTTTGAGTTTAAGTGTTTTAAAATTAAATACCAAATAGAACAGTTGTACAATAAATGTAAATATAAAAATCTTTGTAGTTTGACCTATAGTAAAGATTGTTTACCTTTTATTAAGGGAATGTTTTTTCTTATGTTTAGATGTTTGTTTTTTTATATTCTGTGCATGTGGTTGAAAAGGCGTCCTATTGAAGTTCTGGTATGGTCACAACCCTAGTGTGTGAACGCGTCTGTGACCTCTCTTCGCAGGTTCCCTGCCGGTCTCGTTGGGGTAACCGCAGGAGCCGCAGTGGAGGGGGCCATATCAGGGGCCCTGCCGATGGCCCACGGCATTGCACCCGTCTCTCGTCCTCCCCACACTCCTTCACCGGGACAGCCCTCGAAGGCGGAGACCGATAGAGACATCCCAGCTGATCAATAGCCGGCCAAAACCTTCCTTTGCCTTTGGGAAACTAACCTCCATCGCTTACGCGGGCTGTCTGACACCGTTATCCCTGGTCCGATCTCGCCCGACTCCTTTTAGAGTTACACAGAACTTCCCTCCTGGATTACCTTAGTACTGGTGTATAGTTTTCTTGTTTCCGTGGCCTAAGATAAGCAATAACTTTTCCAAAGAATTTGGACGTCAAAGGGTCTTTCTCCTCCCCATTTTCTTTCTTTTTTTTTTTTCCTCACTTCAGCTTCATTAACAATGTTTCCTGTTAGTTTTATAGTCCTTAAATCACGAATGATCTTTCTATGCTTAATCTTTTACACTGCAGTTTGATACACTGTACAGTTTGGATAAAATTTGGAAAGCAACAAAATTGTATTTTGTATTATTGTACCCAAATTTATGCCATATAAAAACCTCCTTCAACAAGATGTTATTGTTTTGAGGTTACAATTGTAGGTCCTAACCGTAGTGCTTTATTACAGTCATGTCTTGTATTCTGAACTATATGCCTGAGTGCGTTGAAGAAAGCTTGTTGATGCGTTAACTAGAGCTGTGTGCACTTATTTTGTCATTTGTCTGCACGGTGGCTGCCAAGATGGGGGACGGGGCTTGCTTTTCGTTGTGCCTGCAGGTGTAATGGCAGTAATGGCTCTGAGTACTTCTGAGTACCTATGTGAAATAAGTGGTTGTCCAGTTGATGTCTCCACAATGTGCATTGGTGAGAGAACTGCACTACTCGAAATGGTTCTGTAATTTTTTTGTGGTCGGACGAGCCACGTCCTCCGTTTTATTCTTGCAATGTGTCGAAACCCTTGCAAGCTTCTGTGACTGATGGGAAGGTACATTACTTGTACTTACGGCTGTGTCTTGAACCATAAGATCTTCAATTGTCTCATTTAAATGGCAAGCAGTAAGTCGAAGACGATTTTTCAGTGGTGAGAAATGCTGGCAGGAATGGGAGAAAGAAGGCGGATTTAAATGCACGTCTGAAAATCATGCAAAGCTTTGTGGGTTTAACCACTTGCCAGGGGAGGTACTCTGTTGGCTCAGTTAATCAAGATGATCGGGGGGGGGGGGGGGGAGTTCCCATTTACCTTTTTAAAAAAAAACTTTTTCTCACATCTCGCACACTTGTGTGAAGCAAAACAGTTTTTCTTGGTGGCAGCTTAAAGTGGCTTAAGACTACAAAACTAATATTGCTTCTGGTTCCACTACCATTTCCCTTATGGTAATGTATTCCTTGAGCTCAGTGGGCATGTTCCTGAACGTATGTCTGTCCTCTCACACTTACTGTGCTTTGCCGCTGGTGTTCGGCAGAAACATGGCTCTGAAGCTAGTGCAGTTGGGGATGTCCGTTCCCCAGGGATGGAGGCCTGCTCACTGTTCAGTGGCACTATGCAGTTCAGTGACAAGGAGCAGGTGTGATGTTGTTGAAAGAGTGAAACAGTGGGGCTAGTAGGTAGGTTTTATTCAGTTAGCTCAGCGGACAGAGCTTACATCTGAGCGGTAACTCTGTGGTTGGTTTACATCTGAGGGGGAACATTGTGGTTGAGTATGACAGCTTGTCTCCAGCAGTCCAGGTCTCAGGAAAGAACACAGTGCAACCTTTATTTCCCCCCTTACTCTGAAAGCCTTTTCAAATCTGCCTCCCAAAGACTATTTGAAATTTTGCAGAAGGCCAGTTTGGCTTTACAGACGTGCTTCACTGAATACATTGGCCTCTCTTCTAATTTCTGATCTTGGATACTTCAAATTGGTGACACAATGGCAAAGGAGACCTGATGCTCACAGTGAAGAATATGAGCCAGCTCTACCAAAGACCACCAGACGGTCAGAACTTGGAGCCCCCAACTCGGAGCCCTGCTAAAGGGGAACAGTTTCTATGGATACCATTATTCTTACTGTGAACGCTTTCCTGCGACTTAAAGAATACCTTTCTAGTACCTCATTAACAGATATTGAATGTATTATTGGATCTTTTTCTCTTTGTACAGTTGTTAGATGCTTTAGTTATAAATTATACAGGTAAAGGACATTTTTAAATTTAGTATGTTGGTTATCCAAAAATAATTCATTTTATTACATACGTTGATTAAACCTGTTTCTGTGATTTAGTCTATGATCAAGTCTCAGGTGTTGAAACTGGTGGTATTTTTTTTTTTTTTTTATTGCTCTGTTATTTTAACTCGATTTTTGCAGTTTAGATTTCAGTTGATTAAGAACTTCAGAAATAATGCTGTGTCCTAGATTTTTCCTCCGTGTTGTAATGTTTTGCTTTTCTGCTTGCTGTGTATCTAACACAGGGAGGTCCCACAGTTGATCCTGGGGGGGTTTAGGGAAGGCTTGGCCGGATAATAAAAGCTGGGTATAAGTGACAGTAAGACTTAGCCTGGGCAGGCTACAAAGGAAGTGGATGTCCTCTGTTCTTGCCGTGTCGGGTTAGCTGAGCTATTTAGCAGTAATACAAGCTCTGTGGACTTTACACCAGCACTGCACCTGTTTTTGGAGGACTCATTTTAGTACGTTTTATAGAAATTAAATTTGTAGTTAGAACTTGCAGTAGTAGTGCCCATCACTTCTTAGAATTTATTTTTTAAATACACTTTAAATAAATGAGCGATTTAATAAAGATTCTAACCTAGATCAGATGTGATGTCTGCAAGTTGAATTAAATGTTCTTTCTTTTCTGTGTGTGTGTGTTTTTGTTTTGTTGTGATGTCACAGTATGATCTCATGTCTATCCCTCCCTCAACTGCTGTCGTGTTTAACTTTAATTGGCACTGGGCCACTCTCTCTTTGGCAGGATACTGAGGTTGTCCTTAAACTGGGTTTGTTTGTGTGTGTTTTTTTTCTCCTTTTTTCCTCCTTGTGTGTTAACATTTATATTTTTTGGCCACATTTTAATCAATTGTGGTATTGTTATATTTTCTCTAATTTGGTAGGTTAATTTGCAAGTTCCGTATTGGGTTATGAAGTAATTGGGCTGTTTTTGAGCTTTTCTGTATACGTGAATATCATAAATCATATTTGTTTCTGCTGTTTTTTTTAATGCTGTAGTGAAAAGAAATTCTAAAACTGCTCGTGAAGTGTGTGTGTGTGTGTGCGTGTGTGTGTGTGTGTGTGTGTGTGTGTGTGTGAGAGCTTTATTTGTAATACATACTCTCACATAATAGCTTATCTTATTTTGGCCGGTTTCGAAGCTAAATGTATGATGCCATGAAAAAGGGGCAACTAAGGTTCACATGTAAGCACTGAACTGAAAATCAGTGAGCATGCTAAAACTTTGGACTAGTATCAGGGGGAATGTGTATAAGGTTCACATGTAAGCGGTAGCACTGAACTGAAAATCAGTGAGCATGCTAAAACTTTGGACTAGTATCAGGGGGAATGTGTATAAGGTTCACATGTAAGCGGTAGCACTGAACTGAAAATCAGTGAGCATGCTAAAACTTTGGACTAGTATCAGGGGGAATGTGTATAAGGTTCACAGTCAACTCTGAAAGGCATAGATTTTGCAACAGCCTTTGAAATGACTGTGGAAGCGCCACCAGAGCTGCTAATAACAGGAAATTTTATAATAATTTAGAATTGGGTGCGGTGGTTTTATCTGTCAAAGTCAGAGGCAATTCTCGGTCAAATGCTTTATACCATATTAAATGTGGATGGATACTGGCTTACATTCTGGAACCTTTCTCCATGGCAGACATGCTTGCTCTGGTGTTCGATACTGTGTACATGTCCTAATACTTCAGATTCTTGGGGGTGAGACCCTTAATGCTGATTTATGTTGCTGTGATGACTGCTTTTTGTGAAAATGATTGAAATCTAGAAATGTATTTTTACAAAATGGCATCCGAATCCCCTTGTTATATTAAGTAATTAATTTCTGACAGCTTGCAAAAAATGGTTTCCCTGTTACAAGACTCCCTTTTGTGTGTAATCAAAGAGTTGCATTTGTGTTAGTAACTTTTTAAATCTTGTAACTGTACATTTTTAATAAATAAAAAAAATTCAATTCATTTTTTTTTTCTTTGGTTATGAAGTATCTATCAACAGGTGCTGTGCAAGTGAGTCACATTTTTCATCTATCGTTAGTGCTGAACGGGCAGGATGTAAGAAAGGTTAAAATCACTAAGAAAACATTTACTTATTTCCACTCTCTTTTTCAGAAGTGTAAAAATTCATGATTCATGTACTTGGCCTTAACCCAATGAACTTTAAAGTGTATTTATTAGTTTCCCCCTCCACATGAAGCAAAATGTGCTTCCCAAAGCATAATGCGGTTGAAACCAAATTGAAAACTTCATGTTTTGCCAGTTATGTACAAATTCGCCTTTCAACCAGAAAATGATTCCAAGCACAATCTATCCCATTGAGAATCTGTGGCACTATTTGAGAATTGCAATCCCCTAGGGTCATCCCTATCAAAATCTGCAAATCTGCCAAGAATGGACCAAAATCATTTTAACACTGTGACAAAAGACGTAAAGACAAAAGGCTGTTATTGCAGACAAAAGGGTTGAATACTAATGCAACAACATATTTCTGTTTATCATAAATGAAAATGTCAAACAAAGCAATCTTACCATTTTTGTCACCTTTCAGTAATTCATTTTGAATTTCACCATTAAAATAAAATATCGAACAGAATGAAATTTCAGTGTACCATTTGTAATTCGGTAATATGAGAAAATTGGTCAGGTGTCAGCAGAGCATTGTTGTTATATATACATACACACACACAGCACATATACACATACTACAAGTACATGGACACGTACTTGTTGAACGTTCCAAATTGGCATTAATAGGAAGTTATTTTTTTTTTGTAGCTATAACAGCCTCCAGATGTTGGAACATTGCTGTGGAGACTTGCTCCCTTTAGCCACAAGAGCGTTAGTGAAGTCCGGCACTGATGTTAAACGATTAGGACTGGCTCACAGTCAGCGTTCCAATTTATCACAAATGTGTTTGACGCAGGTGAAGTTAGGGCTCTGTGTAGGCCAGTCAAGTTCTTCCACACTGATCTCAACTATTTCTGTATGGACCTCCATCCAAGGAAAGGCCCTTTGCTGAACCAGGGATATAAAGCGTTATGTTGGACAGGTGTCTGCTAAATTAATGAACTATGGAAATTTTATATAGAAAATAATGTATGTCACTTTACAGGTATTGACTATGTTTGGGATGGTGTCACAGACCATGTCAAGGTGACGTGTAAATGTGTAAAATATTTGATGATGCTATGGTACTGAAATGTTCAAAAGCAATAATAATGTAGACGATGATGGCTGGATTGATGAAAGAACTCTGAACAGGCGTTTGCGACATTAAAAAAATATCGTCGTGTGTTATTAAAAATATATTACAGTTTTTTTAATCTTAAAGGTCACAACACATCATCAACAAAACTGCCATACCTTATTGACAGTTATGCCTTGAGGGGGTCTGAGCTGTGGAGGGGGAATCTGTGACTGACCAGCCTGAAACTAAGTCTCAGCCTGCTGATTGACAGTGATCCTCAGCTGTTTAATTGCTATAGCTAGGTTTTATCAGCAACAACATAACAAGCTGCAGGTTTCAAGGCTTGTACGTGTAAAGGAAATCGTACAGATTGTTTGGAGCTCGCCTGAGCCCAACCTAAAATTTTGTTGATTGATATGTGAGTAATTAAGCATTTTTTTTTTTTTTTTAGTAATTAAGCTAACCCTATGAGAACCTGATTGTATTTTGACAATTTTTTTTTTTGTATCAGAACCTACTTTTTGAACATTGATCTTTTTCTGCCTTTTTATTTACTTCTTCTGGTCCTATTTGTATCACTGTCTGGGTACTAAAGAAACAAAATTTTCCTTAAATGATTATTATTTTATTTGGTGGATTTTGCAATCCTGCAAACAACGACACCCCCTATCCCAGGGTGACACATGATGCAGTTTTGAAACGGGTAAGTTACTCTAATTTCAAAAGTGTTTCAAAGTTTCAAAATTTAAATATGAGTTCAATTTGTTTTAAAGCTAAATCCAGATGTGATTATGGGAGCTGTCAATAGAGATAATCACTGGACTCTTTTTTTTTTTTTTTTACTGGTTGTAAAATTTTTGTTTTTTTTATTTTTGATGATGGAATCAGAATGACATTCCATCAAGTTTTGAAAGTTGTGTGTCTACCGATATGAAAGAGGAGGGGGGAAATACAGCTGATCAGAAATGTTCTAAAAATGTTGAAAGTATCAGTGAAGAGAACCAATATACAAAAAAACATGGGCTGTGTTTTTAGTTTTCCAAAAACTATTTTTTCCCTAAAAATTGGAATGCATTCCAGCAGTGACTTATTTATGTATTAAATTATAATTAATTATTAAATACTTAAGAATGCTAGCCTCATCATTAAATCACCACTTAATTTTAGTTTACAAATACCATACTAAGTATCATAATGGTGATGCATTCCTGCTATAAGGCAGTGGATCCCTTTATCAATCGTGCCCTAAATAAAATAACAGTAGTTTCTGGCCATGTTTTGCTTAATCTCCAATCAGTAGCAGAGACAAGTTTCCCACAGTTCCCTTTTAGCCCTTTCACCCTTCTGGGGGGTTTGGAAACTAACCCAAGGGGCCTTGTGCTTATGTAACAGGTCTAGCCCAACCCCCAAACCAAACTTAGTTGAACCGCCGGGGAATTTAACCTGGGTTGTCACAACATCCTCACAGACAAGAGCGACGATTAGCTTATTGAGCCAACGACATAAGTCGATTCCCCTGGGAACCAATCATTCTCTTCTCTTCAACTCTAGGGAGTGACGTCAATATCAGCGGCATGCTCGTTCACAACCAGCCCCACTACACTAAGATCATGCGATATCTCTGGATATAAAGGTTTATCGAATTTCAAATTCCACTATTTCTAATAGTATGTGATATCTCGATTCTTCCTCCCTTACTCCTCTCTAGTAGTGATGGGCAGATTTAAGTTGATGTAAGTTGAAGTTACCCCTGAAATTTCAGCAATTTCACAATGCTAAATTGATTAATCGAAAAAATGATCGTCCGATTAATTGATTATCAAAATAATCATTAGTTGCAGCCCTACCTAAGTTATCCACGATAACTTTCAATGAGACCATACACATTTCTTTGTACAAGGAATGTGATCAACGCATAGCTTTAGCTTTAGTTTTTATAGGATGATCATAACTTTAATACTTATTACCGTTGTAGACGTAATGTTGGATTTTTTAATCATTACCTTATATGTTACTGTTAAGTTATGACTGTTGCCTTTACCTTGTGTGTTTTCTGACGAGCGGACCGGCTCCGCGACGTGAATGTGCGGATGCCTCCCCCCACAATTGTACAAGATGTAACGTGACTTTGTGGACTCACCGATATGGAGCCTCAGAAATTAAATCATTGGTACTGGTTCAGGAGTCACATTCAATAATTATATATTATTAGGGCTGGCATGCGATTAAAAAAAAATATTGGAATAATCGCATGATTAGAAATGTATTTGCTAAAATTTAGCTCCAAATAAAGACGATTTTAAAAGTATTAAATCAAGTTGTAGACAAACTCTCTTTTGACTGTAGGGGAAGAAAACATAAAATAAATGAGAATGTTTTAAATTCATCTTCTTTAAGATTTACCAGTCGCAAGCTTATTCAATTAGAACAACTTGCTTTACATATTCAGAAAACTAAAACAAGATAATCAATACAATACGTTCCTCTTATCAATGTTCTAATGTTCTAATACACAGTGTGTACTATGTAGTACTGTCAATGCTTCAGTCATTTGAAAATAATCATCTCGGTGTTCTCCCGATTTCTAAATGGAGAGTTAAACTAAAAGATAACAGAAATGGCTCTATAGATAAAAGAAAATGTTCTGTTTAAAAGCCTTATCTTATATATGGCTTATCTCACTCCAGTTGGCTGACAAATAAAAACGTGCGTAGTGATAAATGTGACTATGAGAGATATGTAGGGACCATGCACAGACCAAGCAAACTACGTTACTACAAACATACACGTGACCCATGGCCAGACCTCTCTTGGACCCCCTCCAGTTCGCCTACCAGCCCCGACTGGGAATTGAGGATGCCATCATTTTCCTGCTAAATCAAATCTACACCCACCTGGACAAGCCGGCAACCACTGTGAGGGTCATGTTTTTTGACTTCTCCAGTGCTTTCAACACCGGCCAGCCCTGCTGCATGATAAGCTGACAGTGATGCAGGTGGAGGCCCCCCTGATGTCCTAGATTGTTGACTACCTGACTGGCAGACCACAGTATGTGCGTCTGCAACACTGTGTGTCGTACAGGGTGGTCAGCAATACTGGGGCCCTTCAGGGAACTGTCCTTTCTCCTTTCCTCTTCACCATCTACACCACGGACTTCAGCTACCACACAGAGTCCTGCCATCTTCAGAAGTTTTCTGATGACTCTGCTGTAGTTGGATGTATCAGCAAGGGTGTTGAGACTGAGTACAAGGCTGTAGTGGGTAACTTGGTCACATGGTGTGAGCAGAACCATCTGTAGCTCAATGTGACAAAGACGATGTCTTGGATATGAGGAAGGCCAAGGCACCAGTGACCCCTTTTTCCATCCAGGGGGTCAGTGTGGACATTGTGGAGGATTACAAGTAGCTGGGAGTGCAAATGGACAATAAACTGGACTGGGCCAAAAACACTCAAGCCCTCTACAGGAAGTGCCAGAGCTGTCTCTAATTACTGAGAAGGCTGAGGTCCTTCAACATCTGCTGGACAATGCTGAGGATGTTTTATGAGTCTGTGGCAGCCAGTGCTATCCTGTTAGCTCTCGTATGCTGGGGCAGCAATTTGAGGGTAGCAGATGCTAACAGACTCAACAAACTGATCCACAAGGCCAGTGACATTGTGGGGGCGGAGCTGGACTCTCTGTCGGTGGCGTCAGAGAGGAGGATGCTGTCCAAGCTTCACGTCATCTTGGACAATGTCTCTCACCCACTCCCCGGTCAAACACAGGAGTACTTTCAATGCAAGACTCATCCCTCCAAAATGCCCCTCAGAGCACCACAGGAAGTCATTCCTGCCTCTGGCCATCAAACTATTCAACTCCTCCCTCAGTGTGTCATACACACGGTCTCTTAATCACTAACGGGACCTTGTTGTGCAATATGTGCAATGTGCAATATTCTCCATTGGTTTACTCTCTGTCAATACTGTAAATTACTGTACATATCCACACTCCTATTTATATTTTATATATTTTTTATTTTATACTTTATATTTTATATTTTAGACGTGTATATCTTCTATCTTACGACTGTATCATTATTTCTATTCCTTATGCCTGATGGGCAAAGTGTGCAATGCAGCATAAGAATTTCCCCTCGGGGATCAATAAAGTATTTCTGATTCAGATTCTGAGTACCCTCTCTCTGGCACCGGAGGATGACATCATCATTCATCATCCCCCAGCCGGTACTTTCAAACTCCAGAGCCTAGTCACAGAGACCCATTAGTAGGTCATAAAACCTCATTGCAGACAAGGCATTTATTCCTGCTCTTTCGATATAGCTTCTCCAGGCTTGGCTCTTAAAACAGGCACCCAACAAACCCTCCTGCATAGAGAAATCAGTTCTACCAAGAAAGTAATTGAAGCTACAGGACAGCACACTACCTCAAATAGGGAAAGAACTTTTTTTGTTAACCTTCTATAGTTTTATAAAGCTGTTCTTTGTTTGGACCAATTTATTTTTATTTTGTAATTGCTGAAGTTTTTAATTTGTCAACCGTACTTTTAATGTATTCATTCGGATTTACTGTACATACTGAACTGAGGACCTTGTGATCTGAGCAGTTCAGTGTGAATATGTGTACCATTAAATCCCTATTCATTACTGTTTCAAACTTTTTACGTTTGGATAATATGGCTTGGAATGTGGCACAGTGGACCCCTGAGACATATAAATGACTCTGTAACTCTTTCGATACTGATAGGCATCAACCAGTTTTTTCAGAGGTCCTCAGAAATGCTTTGGTGTCTTTGGACCTGAACGCCTAATTGAAGGAACCTTGAATTCTGAACTTTGTATCAGATAATATTTGCATTTGTGCATGGCCTGGGGCAAAGATCCCACTATATGTCCCATGGCAGTGATTAATGTGATACATTTTCTGGCAAGGCCATTTCTGCCGAGAAGGAGCATTTTCCTGCTACAGAGGTTAAACGTGATGAGAGCCCATGCACTCATCAGAAATTAAAGTGCTATCTTTTAGGCTATCTTTTAGGCAATCTTTTAGGCAAAGTGTTTAAGTGAGCCGTAAGTCCTATCATTTTCCAGAGCTTGCTTGCTCTTTTCCTATGGGAGATCACTTGTGGGCTAATAACACTATCCTGCCTAAAAAAGTATATTCTTCCAGTTGAATCAGTTGATGGAGTTAGAAGCCTCCACACTTTATACTTGTTGAGAATGCTGGCGTACTACGTACTATATTTTCAACATTAAAATGTATATATATATATATATTGTGGTGCGGGAGTCCCCGCCCCTGCACACACCCTGACAACATAGGTCACCTGCCCTCACCGGAGGAGGCCTCAGCACCGCGGACAGCGCCTACCTAAGCCTTCAGCACCACCCCACTGTTCCCGTAATTGGCTGCCTTCCTACAAAAGGGCCCTCCAGCGCACATTGTTAATGTGAAGTATACACTCAGCTTTTATTTGAGGGTATTTGTGTGCAATGAGACATGACAACACTTTGTACACATAGTCCCCCTATTTCATGACCGCATAAGTATTGGGACAATTGATTTGACAGGTGTTTCTGGTTCATCGGCGGTGTCCCTTAAACATCATATTTGCAGAAATAAGAGAGCAGTCAATGTCAGTTTTGATTCTAGACTTGGCGTTTGGTTTTGGAGTTCTCTATTGGTGTCTGTCAACATGAGGTTCAAAGATGTGTGATTGAAAGTCAAGGAAGTCATTATGAGGCTGAAAATCTAACAAAATCTATGAGGAACATAGCCAAAACCTGGCTGCATGAAGGCGTTGGTGCACAGTCTGTTTTTTTTTGTATGACGTATTCCTAGCTAAACGATTTCAAACAAATAGGGGAATTGTGCCCAAGGCTTTCTTGGAAAAAATAGAATAAAAATTATTGAAATGTTTGCTATTTTCCAATTCATAATTAAATGATAAGAAATCTGATCTGGTATGGAATCAGTTTGGTAGGATAGGTTGATTACACAAACGGATCACCGTGATTTCACATCATGGTTTTTCTGGGGGCATGGAGAAATAACGAGAAGGAAATTTGATTAAATACTGATCGCTTTTATTAGAACGTTAGAGTTTAAACAGTGGAAAAATAAAGAAATCACGCCCTGAGAGACACCGGATTCGGGAACATAGGTGCCGGAACTAAAAAAGTTAAATCTCTGGGTGCCAGATCCTTTTCCTGAAATTAAGCTCTGCTTTAATAGCTTAATACCTTTAATACCTGTGCACGTCTTGAATTGTAACATCACATTAATGTGATGTACTTCACAGTATTTTATGTTGGAGAAATGCATTGGTTCTTTTTAAATGTAAAAAAGCAGAAATTCTTAGCCAATACAATTATAATTGAGAGTTGTCACGTTTTTTATCTCATTGAGCAAGTAGCCTGGTATGTATCTGTGGCAAACACATCCAGTTTTTGCCCGTATACAGTAGTAAGTGATCTGGAATGACTACTGGGAGATATTGGTTCTGAAGATATTTGCTTGGTAGCTGTCCTGGATTTCTATGAGAAATAAATGCATTTATTATATTTACTATATTTACTAAGGTCCTCTGTCCTGAAGTTCCTGCAGTGGCTTATTAGGTTTGCTTCTTGTGCTTGTAATAATAGTTTGTTTTTACTTCTTTACATTGTATTAAGCTTTAGAATTACTCTCTGGATATGTATGTAGAAAAAATGAATATTTATTTGTGACAATGTTGCACTACTTGCAAGTACTTGCACTAGTTGCACTACTTTAATATATTTATATTAATATTTACATACAGTACTGTGCAAAAGTCTTAGGCACCCTAGCTTTTTTTTACATAAATTTTGTCTTTGATATTTATATTTCGTCTTCTGCTCTAGTGTGTAAATAGAAAAAAAAAACTAATTTTAGATTTCCAAACACTCTTTTTTCCTGAAAGAAGAACAAGGAGTTCTGCAACAGATGGTTTTGTCCCATAGAGCCCTGATCTCAACCACATCGAGGCTGCCTGGGATTACCTGGACAGACAGAAGCAAGCAAAACAAAGTCTGAAGAAGAACTGTGGAAAGTTCTCCCAGATGCTCTTCAAGATCTTCCTGCCGATTGTCATATAAAACTGCACGACAGTTTAGAATTGAAGCAGTATTTAAGGCAAAGGATGGTCACTCCAAATATGAAATTTATATATATATGTATATATATATATATATATATATATATATTGTTTTGTTTTTTTTAAAGCAGTTTTCACTGTTTACTTCCCTTTATATTTTTCATTTCATCATTTTTGAAAGCAACTTCACTTTACAGATTTTTTTTACATGTGCCTAAGACTACATGTGCAGCCATGGCCTCCTGACTATGCCTGATCTTGTCTGATTTCGGAAGCTGGACCTGGTTAGTACTTGGATGGGAGACCACCTCGGAATACCAGGTGTTGTAAGCTCCTCTGCCTTGGGTCCGTGATCCAGTGGTCTCTGAGTCAGTCCTAAGCCTAGATGAAGGAGGAGGGTCGATCGGATATTCAGTGCAATATGCAAATTATTTCTGGGTTTCCTAAGTTTAATATTCAACAGGTTATTTGCTTTTCTTTAAAAAGCAGTGTTACATGATTACAGATTTTCAAATGGCAATGCACTAAGCCACCCATAGAGGGAACTAGCTCTATGACTCAACAGCTGGGCACAAAAGTCCCTGAGAAGTAAAAAGAGAAGCTTTGCATTGAAAGTGCTCACAGCCCACTTACTCATAATGAAAACAAATCCAGCACTGGACACTTGGACCTGACATCAACAGTCTTATATACACCTTTTACTATAATCGTCATAATGTTCTTTAATAACCAAAGAAAGCTTAAAAATGTATTATTTTCTACAGAATTAAACCAAATCAGTTACCTCCTTCCTATCTGGCTTCCTGTCTCCAAACTGGATCCTGGAATGAGATACTCCGCCTCAGAGTTTAACGAAATAAAGAGACCATAAGTTGGTTGCCGGACCCACAGCCAGCAAGTCAGCTGTTTTGTCGACTTTAAATGCCAAACATACACTTCTACCTGATTTTTTAAGTCATAGCCATGCCTACTCCCAGGATAATTCAATGATTGTCTTCGGCAACGAAATGGATGTTGAATGCTTGTTTCTGATTTTTCTGCTTTTAAAGGGAAATGTAGAATTCTGAGAACCACCCCATCATGTGCTCTGGATTTTCTGTCACTCTTCACTTCAAAACAAAGACTTGCAATAATGTTAATCATTCTATCTTTCTTGAGAGGCTTGTTTTAAGGCTGATTCTTAAAAAGATTTGTCTCTCGTTTCGTCAGTTGGCAGACACTTTTTATCTGCCCATGCTCCTTTCTTTTTTTGTAACGCTCTTTTTCCTTCCGGAGATACGCTTCGTATCTGACTGGGTCTTTTCTCATTTCCTCTCTGCATTTCTGTGATCTTATTGCTGATGAATTTGGTCTCACCTAGGGTTGCAAAAATGACATGTTTTTGTTTAGTTTACAATAGACTAAATAATTTGTAATATCATATAAAACTCGCCTTAAATTTGTCTCTACCACAACACAAGTGCTTTACCGCGACACCTAAAGCTGCTACGGTAAAGACATGTTGCGGTAATGACATTTTTGCTAATATTGCAAATAAATGCTTCCATAGGTAACCATTAACAATGCGCTATCTCTCTCTTTCGAGCAATCATGTGAGGCATCCTGCAGGACTGCATCATTTTCACCACAGCAACCAGTGGACCATTAGACTGGACTCCAGCCATCTGGGCCCCCAACACTCTTCTCCGGATATTACCATATCTTGGAACTCCTCGACTGGAGAGCATCAAACAATATGGACATTTGATTGTTTAATTCAGCTGCTAGTGCCAGCCAGCGGAGGATGGGCTCCCCCATTAAGCCGGGTTCTTCTCAAGGTTTCTTCTTGCCAGCCTAGGGAGTTTTTACTTGCCACTGTTGCCACTGGCATGCTTTTTGGGGGTCAGGCCTGGGACATATTGTATTTCTCTGTATGCAAAGCGTCTTTGTGACATGGAAACATGTGAAAAGCGCTTTATAAAAATAAATGTATTGATTGATTGATTGATTGAAATGGCAGCTAGCAAGGTCTGCTACGTTAGCTTTCACTCTTAGCATCTAATATACACGAGTTCAACGGTAATGTTCATTTATTTTTTAAATCTAGTTCAGAATACACAATTACTAAGCTGTATGGTAAGGACACACAATAAATACTTCAGAAGAAAAGATTATCTTTACCTTGTTTTTCTTGATCTTGAGGATCATCTAGTGTGGGTGGCCCAACCTGTCATCCATGTGCTCACGTACAAACTTCTGTTTCCATAGAAACTAGATTTGTTTTGCTTTTGAAACTTTTACTATGGCATTTGTTCAGTGTCGCGGTAAGGACTCAGAAGATGAAAAAATCATATAAATGATCAGTAAACAAAAAAATTCATTTTAATTTGTTGTAAAGTAACATTTATATGAAGCAATTTCATTTGAAATATAGCCATATTTTAATTGAATTAGCTCATTTTATGTATCTCAACATTGAGACCACAGTTGAAAGAAAAGTGGCGTCTGTACCCATAAAATGCTTCATAAATTTTATTAAATCACATTATTTAGTAATTATGTTTTATGTCAAGATGTGTAACAACAATTTGCATATATTTATCAAATATATTTTTTATCAAATATATTTATTTGACAAATTTTAACATAAATCCAAAATGTCACTGCTGGGACTTAAAAATGCCCATAGTTGCAGAAACACCCATGTTGGTAACAGATTGTCATACGATAACTCTAACTTAAAAATGACCACAGTGGACCCACAATTACTGTTTCCCACTGAAAACAGTTTGACAGGATTAGGATCTAAATTCTAATGCAGGGATGGGCAACTCTGGAATGTTTGAATTTCAAAATGACCCAGCACAATGTATAAATGTTCCACTGTGGCCAGAAGTTCATGTGACCATATAGAGTGCACATTTGCGCTGTGTCATGTTGTATGGAGGAGCTGGTATTTATGATGCAGTGGAGCTGGCAATTGTAAAACAACTAGCGAAAAAACATTGTAAAACATCTTCTGGTGTTATGGTGTCCCAGATCATAGTCTTAAATTAGAACTTTTGACAAGCAAAAACTGAAAGAGACTATGACTAATTTCTTTTGGTACATTTTTGGTACCCTGTTTAATTTATTTAAAGTTTACTTCATTAAGCAAAATCAGTAGAAATATTGAAAAAACCCCCACAAATCATGGGTTTTGGGTTCATGTGGACAATATATTGAAATTTTGGGACATCTGTATGATAACCAATATATTACTAAACAAAAATGTGCACAAGCAGGCCTGATCACTAATGGAGGTGGCTCCTTAGGTCACTCTTTTGGATGAGCAAGCTACTACAACTATGGGGACAAATGTGTGAATGATGGCCTCCTGTCCAGAGGAATTTAACTCCAAAGATGATCTCCAGTGCGTTCTTAGGGAGGCCTGGGCCATTGCACAGAAATTCCAGAACACTCAATGGGTCGGAGAGAAGGCTGAAAGTTCTTTGCAGGTCTGTCCAGGGGGTGGTTCTGCGCCGATGCCCTGTCCAGAAGCTGGGGAGTCTAAAAGGTCCCTGCTAGCCGGTTCTACAAGTGGTCTGCCATTCTCACCACCCTGCCCAACAACCAGAAAAGCTGAACGGTCTCCCCTGGTCTGTACAGATGGTAGTCTGCCAGCAGCAGCAGGCCACCTCCTGGATAGGCCGTTGGAGAAAGCCCAGACCTGGGACAGACCCTCAGGTTTCCCCAGTTTTTCGGCAGGTCCTGGGCAAACAGGACAGAAACCCCTCTGATTCCTCAGCCCCTTGTCCTCCAGGCAGTTGCCCACCCCCTGGGCAGGCCGGCAGCGACTCGAAAACTCCTGGGTCATTATTATAATTATGGTTCCTTGAAATATGCCAAATGATGCGAGAGCACTTAATTTCATGTGACTGCAAACTTATAAAATTTCGTTGCCATTACAGTTCTGCCATGGTTATGATAATGCTGGTGCAGTGGAGCTTAGTCTTAAGCTCATATTAAAATAATAATGAATCAGTCTCATTTAAAATTAATTTAATCATACATTTAACAATTGAATTCACTCATATTTATATTAAAGGTACGAGCGATTGTGCTTGTATTTTAAATTAATGGAGTCAGTGAGAGATCACAGATTACTTGCAAAAAGCTTTATGCTAAACCAGGCAGCGGTACTAAGAAGCACACGCCTTTCTATTAACCAGCTGGTTAACATTAAACTATTTTGTTTTATGGAGAATAATCATCAGAAAAAGATGACATTGTACAGAAATCTTTCCAAATCAACTTGTAATGAGTCTAATAATTTCACGCAAATCACACAAACTGTCCAAACACACACAGGCGTTACTTTGTGTGCCTTACAATTTACCACGAAAACTATGTTATGAAAGTTTTACAAACAAAACCATCTATAAAAAACAATGAAACCAAATTAACAAATGCTATGGACTGCAAGCGGTGAAAGTGGACAAGAAATGTTTGTTTTCTGTCTTATACTGAAGTGTGATTTACAGTTCTCAGTGACTGGCTCTCTGGCTGCAGGCTTGATTTTGAAAGCAGCGGCTTTGGGCGGTGACTGATGATGTAATTTAATGGTGCTAAGAGAGGGTGATGAGTTTGTTTTTGGACTTCTGTAGTAAATAATCTCTACAATAAGGACCAAGCCTTCCCTTTCAAATATAAAGTATCAATCATCATTAATGGGCAAGTGTATCCAATTTATCTCAAGGACAGACGCTACTCCCAGGTCTCATGTCCCAAATCCAGGGCACTGTGCGTTCAACCTATAGAACCTGATGAAAGTGTGTGGGGTTACCCAGAATTCTGCACTGGAGAGGTCAGTGACCTATGCTTTCAAAAAAATAAACAGAAATGGCACAGACAAAATTATTGGCACCGTAGACTTAATATTTGGAGCAATCAAGCCAGCAAAATGACTGCAAACAAGCCCTTCATTTAGCCATCGATGAGCTTCCTGCACCTCAATAGATGCAGTTTGGCCCACTCCTCTTGTGAAAACTGCCTTCTCCCAACTGCTGTTTTCAGATCTCTCCAGAATATTTCAATGGGATTTAGATCTGGACTGATGGCTGACCACTTCAAAACAGTCTAGCATTTTGTCTTGAACCATTCCTGGGTGCTTTTTGCAGTGTGTTTGGAGTCATTGCTCAGCTGGAAGACCCTTGACCTTCGACGGAGCTTTCTGACACTGGGTCCGACGTTGTGCTCCCTGGCACCTCCTTGGCACCTCCTTCTGTATTCTCCTTTTTCTTTTAAGGCTTAATTTTGTTTTCTGTAAACACAGAGAGGGTTTGCTTTCCCAAAAAGTTCTAATTTGGTCTCATCGGTTCAAAGAACATGCTCCCAGAAGGACTTTTGCTTGTTCAGGTGTGTTTTGGCAAATTGCAGTCAGGCTTTGTTATGTCTCTCTCACCAGTGGGGTCCTCCTGGGTCTCCTACCATATATCCCTCGTCAGACACTTCTCTGGTTTTCTTTTTTAATTGAATTTCTCCATGCTCATTGCGCTTCACACCGTGTCACTAAACAGGAAAATTTGTCCTTTTCTCTATTCAAACTGGTTGATTCATTTTTTTTAAATATATTGCAGGCACCTGCAATTCAGTTCAATTCCAAAGTAAAGGAGAATCACATGTTTGAAGTATAATTATTTCTAACTACTTCCAGTTAGATCTGGATGCCAATAATATTGTATGGGCCATTTTAGGATTTCTATGTGGAATAAGTTCAAATTGAGTAAATTAATCAGAATTGTTTTGTTTTTTCCTCCAAAGACATACATATGTGGATATCAAAACAATTTTCTGGAAGAAACGGTTAATTATTTGAAAATATCACACAAGTGCCAATATTTTTGGCCATGACTGTACACAGGCCTATTTATGGAGGGCCTTGAGAGGTCACTAACTTCAGCTTAGTCATTACTGATAAATCATTCATTTTTTCACTTTCTTGAGTGAAACATATTAGTTATTTTCTGTTGTAAAATGTAGTGACTTTCCCCCGGCTTGGCATTCAATAGTATATTCAATAAGCATTTAATACTAACTAATGATAATATTTAAACCCATTCATCTCTTCTCAGCATTTTACTGAATGATCAGTAAAAAATAACAACAAAAACTTAATCAACAGTTTTGCAGGCCTGACGTTTATTCAGCAAGTTAACAAAGCAAGTTTAAAAACACTTTTGGAAACTATAACCCATGCTAGTGCACCTGTTACATATAAAAAATTTTCCTCTGACTTGTGTACGTAGGTGGGAGACTATTGAACCGAACAGGAAAAACAAGGTGCCGTGGTCAGACCTTTTTTAAGACATGTTCCAATTTAGGGGTTTTAGACAGTGACACTTGTATGGTTTCAATAATGAGGGTGGGGTGGGGTGGAAAGTTATTACTCTTTTTTTTGCCAACTTGGATGCCTTGGTCACAGGGTTTCAATTAAATAGCCAGCGAGTGAGTGGGCAAATGGGTGTAAACAGGCCAACCAAAGGGGCGCTTCCCATCGTGTATCAGAAGTCATGTGGTTGATAGAAACATCCTGCCCAAATATACAGTTCTTCAGGTGGGAGTGACTCAAAAGTTTCCCTGCTGCTCATGGCCGGCTCATTGAAATGTCAACTCCCACACTTGTACAGATGAGAGGACAAACTTTGGTGACATCTTATTTTTAGGGTTATTGACATAAACAAAACTATAAATAGAACATTTATCCAATTTGCAATAATTTAGAGAGCAGTTTCCAATTAAACATAAAAAATGAGAAATGGTAAGCCACCAATTCTTTTTTTTTAAATATAACATTTAAAAACTTGTTCACAGTTCATAGTTTCAAATTCCACAAAGGAGTATTATTTGTAAGACTTCCAGCATTTCTGATGATTGTGGCTGGATAGTAATCTTGTATTCTTTCCCTGTAATCCACAATTTGTGAAATTACACTGAGCATTTTTACATGCTAAGTCTGCTTGTGATATATAAAGTATGGCAACAGCTATTTCATATGTTCACTAGGAGAGGGTTAGGGTTAGAATTAGGTTTAGCGTTAAGGGTTAGAGAATGTTTTGCTAAAGAAAATCTAAAGTATATTAAATGCTACTCCAAATTAAACTGTTATTGGCTTCAGTTTGAGCAGACTTCTCAGATATATTCAGGAATGGCAACACATTCACACAACGCTGTTGCTCACATGCGTGGCATTTAATGGTCGTTTCCATCCTATCTCCGTGACGTCCTACCTCCTACAACTACAGCACGCTATTGAAAACTCTGCTCAGCAGGCAACAGTCTTCTTGTGATACCAAAGTCAAAATATTTGTTGTAGATGCTTTCTATATTGTCGTATCCACACTGAAACTTTCGCCCAGCAATTGCGGAGTACTGACATCAGACCTGGAGAAACGACCCAGTTCTCCCAGAAAGCACATCATCCTGCAGGACCCAACAGTTCTTTGGGAAAAACTGCATTAAAAAAGGTGCAGTTAAAAAAAATCACCTTTTTAAACAAATTATATATTTATTTTTTTCTGTAATTGCTTTGTATCATGTATCAGCTAATATTTTCCCTTTCTCTGTGTTCTTCAACACCATCTTGTGCTCTTCGTGAGACATAAGACACGCAGGAAATTCAACCCCATGTCACAGTTTCATAAATTCATGCAGGTCTAAATTTATCATCCCACAACAACAAAAACAATGATAGTGTCCCGAAATAACACAATAAACAAAGACAGATGCAGATATTCAATGGGATTAAACACATATATAAATAGGAAAGATAATTTCTCCTGATACCATAGTACTTAATTTGCACACTTTTGGCATTTCGCATAAGCAACCCATTGGAAAGTCACTTGGCCTGGGCAGTGGATTATCTGCAAAGGCACTCACCCCCCTCACCTTGTGTGTCCTAAACCCTAACCCTAACCTTGTCTTAAATAAACCACCAGGCTGTCATTCAATCTCAGCAAGCTGCCTCTGCCAAAGGAAATGACCAGCCTTTCCACACAAGGGCAGGCCACTTCTTGAGATGTTTTGGGGTACATTGTTCATCAACATCTGCAACGCATTGGTCTGGTTGACTCCCTAAACATTCACCTGATTCTACCAGTTTATTTGGATTTATGACGGACGCCGTTAGGCACTGTCTCATGAGATTTGGATTAAATTAATTCTGGGCTTCGTAATGGGAAATATTTCAGAGAACATTTCTCATGAGAATAACCCCACATTTTGCCTTCTTTTTAAGTTTGTTTTGTTGTTATATTGTCCGTTTTCTGTTTCCACTGGCATTTTTGTGCTTGTTAATATGTTAGATGTTGTCATTGATTCTTTTATAATTAGAGAAGCAAAACAGAACTGTTCAAATGTTTGATGCAATTCTATTATTAGAAATGCCGAAATAGGCCAAAATATTTTTTAAGATTTTTTTTTTCATGCTGTGAGATCAAATGACCGTTCTCAGTGGTAGTGCTAAACAACTCCTCACTGTATAGTATTACCAGAGTATCTAAACCTGCTATGCAGGTAACTTCAGAAAAGACTACCAAGGAAATAAATTTTGTATTAATGTTGACGAGCATTCTCAAAGAGCTGAAGCACATGTTTGCCAAGAAACAACAGAATGGGTGAGGATTCTTCACAAACAACCACCAAACTTATTTCTTAATTGAATTAACCAATTTGCATTTTCTGTGAGTGATTCAGGATAACCTCATTTGTTTTTACTGCACATTGAGTACTGCAGAAGAGATCCTCAACTCCCCTAATTCTATCATGTGGAGTAATGCATGGTGATTCTGAGTAACACAAGCCCCACCTCTGTCTCCGACGGCTTGTTTTCTTCCAGGCAGGTGGGTGGATATTTCCCTGTGTTTATCTGCACCCACACATGCTCTGCCGTATACAAAAGAAACATGAAAGCACACAGAGACCACCCTTCAGTCCCCCCAGAATGATTTTTATTAGTAGCACAACCTTCTATTCCAAAACATACACCAAACACTCCCTCACATAAGAATTCAAACAGGCTTATATGGGAACAATCAAAATATTAAATACTTCAAAATACTGGTTTGTTAGATGATGGATCCTTAAAGTACAGACTTGTGTTTTGTAATACATTTGTAATTTGTAGATTACTTACCTTAAATAACTCTTTATATCTTTCATGTAACCAGCTTATTTCCTTCTATAATATTTGTCTGGTCTCAAAAGCTGCTATGAGTTAAACAGAGAAATAAATAGACATTTCCTCTTTCCGTCCATAAACACACTGCTCTCTGTCTAAGCACCCAGCCGTGATATCATGGAGCAGAGGAAACAACGTTACTTCCTGTTTTGAGAACTCAATCATCGTAGCCTGCAATAGAAATGGTAACATGGGTGAAACTACTTTCTTCCCTTTTATTTAGGTTTTCACATGTCCAAAGATAAATAATTAATAGAAACTAATAATTATCCCCTAGATAAATAAGTGATTTTTTCCATAGTTTTGTTTATGATTTTTGTTTCATAAAAGATTTAGAGAAAGTACAATGAACAATAACCAAGCAGCAATCATTACAAAGCAAGTTCCAAACGTCGTAGTGTTGGCAAGGTAACCCATTAACCCATATTCAAGGGAAACATGTGTGCGTCTCCAGTGGCAAATTAGTTTTTGAAACTTAAGATAAATTACCTAGATACCCTAGAGCCCCAAATGACTTTCAGGCCACTGTGTACGGTAACTGTGGACTAATGTTTACTTTAATTGAAAATTGGCCTGGCTATGTATGTGAGTGCAACCTTATTGTATCTTTTTTAATAAGGATGGTGGTTTTAAGTGCTTTCCACATATTGAGCCCTGAAATAGCCATCACTCTGTGCCCTTAAGCACCTGAAACAGAATCTAGAGAATATAACTTTTCTGGGGTAATATGGAAAATAGGAAAGTTCTCAGTTAAGGATGATGAGTCTTTTTGGATTAGTGAAAGCAAGCAATAGCCCACCACAAACCATCTGTCCACACAATGTTGTGTTATGTGTTCCAACACGTAAACGAGTGTGCATACGAGTGTGGGTGTGTGTTTGTGTTCCCATACACTGTGTGGCAATAGTAAAACAACCAAGTGGGCACACTGATTGACTCGACTAAATATCTGCTGTTTCAAAAGTGCAAGTGTAATGTATTTTCTGCATCGAAGTACAGGAGGGTGTTTTTGCAACTATGACCCTTGTACTCACGTCAGTAACTGGTGGACCAGTGCTTTAATTAAACATTAGCTTCAGACCATCACTATGGATGCTTTAATTTGTCTATGAACGCTATGTCTTGTCAAATTAGGTTAATACTTTTCACAATAAAATTGCCAACAAGCTTTGAAAAAAACAACACAAAACTAAATTGGCTGCTAATGTAATGCCAAAGGTGGATGACTTACACAACGTCCTAATTATCAGCGGCTTGAGTTGAAGAAAACATCAAGGGAGTACATATGTCAATACACACAGGGGTTCATATCAGTGCAAAAGTCTTCCATTGAGTGTGTCATTTTTCCAGCACACAAAAGGCAGCTTATTACAGGTCATTCCTAATGTCGTCATCTATTTAGATTGGGTGCTGATTACACAGGTCTCAGAGACTGAAAATCTGGCTAAAGTGGCCTTCAAAGGCTCGGATGAGTATTCTACAATTATTCCACAATGTTATTCTGTGGCTCTGATGAATTAACTGGATATAGCAAAGACGTGATATTGTTAGGTAAAGAAGTTAAGTTAATTGTGTTTCAGTGAATTAAAGACAAACTAGCTTTCTTTTCTAAATTGGTTAAATAGTTCTATTTAATTCTATGAACTAGACTTAAGCCCTTTTTATATGTTGGTAATTCAGTGTCAAATTTTGTAGTCCATTTTCATTCTGAAAATCTACTGTTATTTATCAATAGCACCAGACGTGTCATATTTCAGCGACGGTCTCAACAGTTGGTGACAAGGCTTTATGCTGAAAGAAATTCAACTAATAGATGCAAAGGGTACAAAAAAGTACATTAGGGTACAAAAGCACATTACTCACAAATTACAGTTCAAGCATATTGGTGAATTTTGAGAGAAGATATATTTAAAATAATAATTTAGACCATTTAGGGACCAAAATAGGTTATGGGAGGTTTCATACAGCATAAAGAACACCACACACAAAGATCCCTCTCCTGAAAGAACCATGTCAAAAGAAAACAAATGTAACAAAAATAACCCCCCCCCCCCATCCAACCTTGTAGACTCATCCAAGCTTCCACAAAGAAAGACAGAAGGAGAAAAGGGGGCACTAACTGATATAAATTAAATATAAAATGCATGCGAGCAAATACACAATGCCATTAGACCGTAAAAATAAACCTAGGACCCCGCCACTAGCCTCTCCCAGCCAGACGAGGAAACAGGAATTATGGGACTATTTTGCCCACGACGCAATCACGGGTGGATTTGCCATGTTTGCACAACGCAGGTGTATAAGGTGACATAATTGTAGACACATACAGATTAAAGCATCAGTGAGGTTCTTTGTGGTTAGTTCATTCTTGGCAGCCAGGATTGCACTGGAGATGATACCCCTCTTCAGACTGGCCACATCTTATCTCTCCCATGCTGCAATTATATGCCATAATTTGCAAAACGCAGGATAAAACATACCGTCTTATGTATTTATATATACACCAATAATAAATATCAGATATTGTTCTTGTTAGGGAATGAAATCAAGTGTTAATTTGACCGATATCGTTGAATCTACAAAACAAATGTATGTATTAATTTTATTGTTGAAAAAAAAAAAAAAAAAAAAAAAAACCTAAAGTCCAGTTGGTGTATTTCATCTGTCATACTTTTCAAGTATAAGCCCAACCCCTTAAATTTCAACAGCAGTATCTTCTTAGGAAAAATACACATCGAAGTAAAAAATATTTATTTGGCAAAGTAAATATCTGACATCGCCCCAGGACTACTGCCAGGGTTGCCTATACAACATAATAAAATGCGTTCTTGCCATCGATGCAATTGACCTAGTTTAACGAAGGATAGCTGTCAATGTCATGTAAAAACACTGGGGTGCTAATTTTGCTTCCGTTATCTCTTTCTCTCGAACATATAACACAATGTTAATAATTGTATTTACTTTTTCGTGTACTACTAGCCCATTAACACACCTTACTCACGCTGTTATATATAATTGTAAAACAAAATTATGTGCATCGAAGTATTAATTTTGAAATGGTCTATTAACATGTAGAATGTATGGTGATGTGCTCGGATAAATGATATATTAGTTTGCTCAAATTAAATAATAAGTCCACTTTAAGAAGTTATGAAATCGAATGTTGCTGTTAATTTTTCCTCTTTAGCGCTTAAGTTCAATCGTATGACGTTGCCTCATTCTGTACTGAGCCAGGATCAGCACCATCCCAGGAAACCCCAAATAAAGGCAAGGAAGTGAAAATCGACCGGAAACACTCCATCTCGAGAAAGACCCTTATATGGCATAACGGTGCTGGGATTTCCGGGAAATGGCGTGCCTCTATAAATGGGAAATCCGAACGAAATTAAAGGGGGAAAATCAAGACTTACATTGGATTAGTACATTATTATTTTAAAACAATATCTCTGCCTGGCGACAAGCGAGTTGTTTTTTTTTTCTCTTTTATTAAAAAAACATTTAAAGTTAAATCTCCACTCTCCCTTTCTCTCTTGCAAGCATCATGGGTACTTCGCAACAGCGCCTAAATATGGGCTTCCTCCTGTCCATATATGTACACCTACGTCACAACAGAAGGGTATAAAACCAAGTGGGGATCCTCTGAAGACAGAAAGAGCACTAAGAGCGTAACAGACAAACTGCATATTAGATATCCCCAAGATGAAACCGAGAGAAGTCCCACTAAACGGCAAAAGTAAAAAAGTATTAATTGCATAAAAGTATATGTATATATATATACGTAAATATATTATACCATAGTTGCTTTACAGCCAATTACTAAATATTTATATTTTTCAAGAAATTATCACATCTTGGACGCATCTTACCACAACAATCTGCGGATATTTCCCCCCGGAAGCGTATTATTAGTGGATATTAACAAATAAAGATAAAATATCAGACCAATCAGAGACTATTTGCTGCGTGCTGTCATTGAGCAGCAGTTCAGGCAATCAGCATCAGCATCAGCAGTCTTCACATCGCTCCCCTAAGGCTTGCTGGGGTTTCTTCTCTCCTGGCTGGCGGATGGCTGAGGTCAAGACGGAGATCATCCTGCCTGCGCTACAGATCTCGGAGCCTTTCGGCTTCCCACACTCCCCCATGGATAGCTACCCAAAGCTGGAGGAGATGATGCTTTTGCACTCCACAGGGACCCCCCTTCTCACCGCCACTGCACCAGACAGTGGAGGCTTTGGAACCGGGGAGCCTGGAGAACAGTATGACCACCTGACTGGAGGTAAGGGTTACCCCTATATTGCTGTGTCAAAGAACTGATGCATTTCTACAAGTAGATAATGTTTCTCGTGATATTATTTTTTGCAAAAATACTACTTGTATATTTATAATAAAAAACTAGTGAATAATGGAAAATTGTTCATGAAATGTGTTAAATTAATTTATTTTATTAAAAATACACACATATATGTATAACAATGTGTAGCTTTTTTAGTAGCTTTACTCTCAGGAATCTACTACAGATTAAATCAACCTTATAGCAGCCAAATTATAGTTTCAATAATGTAAAATGTTTTTATTTATTGAACAAACGACATGTATGTGCATTGGTTGCACTTGATCTCTGATCGTGCAATAGGGGAGGCAGGGAATAATATGATTTACTTGGGATTTTTTAAATAGTGTACAGTGTAGCGTGGGATGCTCAGACAGCCAGATCCCCTTATGTACAAAATGTTAAGCAGCAGTGAGGGCCATGCTGCGATAAAGTTCCTATTGCAAGCAAAGCAGTTGTTGGACCTAATTTCCTTTGTTCTATTACAGATACGCTACATGACATCTCTATCAGCTGGGAAAAGTTCCTTACTGATCAAAGCTTCTCAGCCCAGAGGCTTCCCCCACTTTCTTACACAGGGAGGTTTACCATTGAACCCACGACTAGCTGCAGCAAAAGCCTTTGGGCGGAGCCCATTTTCAGCCTGATCGGTGGGTTAGTGGGGATGCCCAACTCCACCAGTACCTCTTTCCCGACCCCCTCTGCATCGTCCATCAGCTCCTCCTCCTCTGCCCAGACCAGCCTGAGTGGCTCTTTCCACTGCGATCCCAACCCCATCTACTCCGCGACATCAACTTATGCAAGTGCCAGCCCCCACATAATCCCAGAGCAGAACCAGTCCTTCCCCTGTCCCACAGGCGGCTCCGTCCAGTACCCAGAACTCCCCCACCTCAACAACAAGACCTGCACCTCCAGCTTCCCTGTGCCTATGCTCCCTGACTACCTCTTTCCCCAGCAACAGAGTGAGCTCAACCTGATGCCCCAGGACCAGAAGCCCTTCCAGTCACAGTCCGCACAGCAGCAGCTTTCCCTCACACCCTTGTCAACCATTAAAGCGTTTGCTACCCAGACAGGGTCCCAGGACCCAAAGGGTACCAAACATCCACAGCTCATAAAGCCCAGCCGCATGAGCAAGTACCTCAATCTCGCCAGCAAGACCCCGCCCCACGAGCGACCCTACATCTGCCCTGTGGAAATCTGCAATCGGCGCTTCTCCCGCTCGGATGAACTGACGCGACACATCCGCATCCACACCGGCCACAAGCCTTTCCAGTGCCGCATCTGCATGCGCAACTTCAGCCGCAGCGATCACCTCACCACCCACGTCCGCACGCACACCGGCGAGAAGCCCTTCGCCTGCGAGATCTGCGGCCGCAAGTTCACCCGCAGCGATGAGCGCAAGAGGCACACCAAGATCCATCTGCGGCAGAGAGACAAGAAAGTGGAGAGGACGGCAGCTCCAGAGTCGGTCCCGTCCCCCTTCCCTGGTTACCCCTCTTCAGTTACCTCTTGCCCGTCGTCCATCACATCTTACCCCTCTCCTGTGCCCTCTTGCTACTCCTCACCCATGCACACTTCCTACCCTTCCCCGTCAGCTGCCACTGTTTACTCGTCAAGTTCTGGCTCATTTCAGGAACCGGTAACAGCCACACTTCCCTCCCTGGTGGCCACAAATATTTACAGCTCTCCAGTCGCCACCCCTCTGGCAGATATTCAGTCCTCACTGTCATCAAGGCCAACGGAGATCTGCTAACACATTTTTTCGCTAATCTTCGTTGAAAAAAACTTTGGAAAACATTGCTTCCTTCAAGCAAGCAACTTGAAAATAATGTGAGGCACTCAAAAAGAGAAAAAAAGAGAAAAATGGTTTACATAATCGATATGTGTATTTTACACACGGCCTCTTTTGCTTTGGGACTATTGATTTGAAAACATATTTGCACATTTAAGCTGTATTATTTGAAGTTTTATGGGATATGTTTTATCAAATTTTTCTTTCATGTCCTGAAAATGGTATATATGTGAAGCATGTGAAGTGTTACAATTTTTGTACATATCACTCAAAGGTACAATCTCTACAATCTCAATTGCCTTTAAAACAGCCTTATGGACTAATGGACCCTTTTGCAGAATTAAAAAAAAAAAATTCAAACACAAAAATATTTTAAATATATGTATTTAAAGTTTAAATATATAGAATTAAAAAAAAAAAAAAATTTCTTAAACATATTTTTGCATCTCAAATGTATTCAGCAGTTGGAATCCTGAAGTTACCTACTAAGTAGGCATAGGATATTTTGTACATTATTTACATTCATTTCATTTTCGTTTTAGTATCTATTTTGTTAATGATTTTGTCAAATAAAGTAACTTTTTTCTGGTTTCTAAATATGTGCATAATTATCTATGGGATTTTTGTGTACAATATATGCTCTCCTTAAAGAAGTTTAAATATGACACAAATATACAAAAGTATTGGGACACCTACACATTAATATCGAGTTGGTCCCCCCTTTGCAGCTATAACAGCTTCCACTCTTCTGGGAAGGCTTCTACAAGATTTTGAAGTGTGTCTGTTGGAATGTTTGTCCATTCTTCCAGAAGAGCATTTGTGAGGTCATACACTGATGTTGGACGGGAGGGCCTGGCTCGCAATCTCCGTTCTAGTTCATCCTAAAGGTGTTCGATAGGGTTGAGGTCAGGGCTCTGTGCGGGCCAGTCAAG
>JAOYSI010003859.1:0-14790 GCA_025775065.1 Hiodon alosoides
CCCCACCCTTCTCCCCCCGATTAACTTGCGCAACGGATCGACATAAACCCCAGGGAGGTCTCGTCGAGGCATACGTCGCCTGTTTAGGGAGCACGGCGATCCGTCAAAATCCTTCTAAGAGCCTGATAGGGGCCTGCCGCATTGATATTCAAATTTATTCAAATTAGACGGCAGATAAGGAGCAAAGCGGGTGGCGGGGAAGCTCTGCACGTCATGGCGGGAGATAGGGCCGGCCCTATCAGTCAGAGACTTCAAAAGGGCTGAAAGGCGTGTATAAATACGCCACTGCAGGAAATCCGCACGAGTCCCCACGCTTCAGTGTACGGACTAGCTGGCTCTGTTCTTATGTCTTTATTTGGTACTGCTTCTGTCATCGGTCAGCAGGCTTCGGCTTGTGAAGTGAATCTAAATGGTATAATGGTAAATGTTGTTACTCATGTTCAGGACGAGCATCCAATGTGTTTAATTAAGACAAGACAATTAATGCCCTTTTTCATTGGTACAACGACTCTGAGACTTTCCCTCGTGTGAGGAAGACTGCCCCTCACTTCTGTGTGTCCGTTCCTGGGGCTCAAAGATGGGAGATGAGGGTTCTTATGTGTTCTGCGGCCATTCCTAAATTGTTTTTCAGATCTCTAACTGTAAACAGCCATGAACCTTCCATTGCCAAACCTGCCAACTAAGAAGAGAGCACTCACCGTAGGGCAATTGACATTTTCCTTTCAGTGCTCCTTTAAAGATGCCCTTGAGGTAGACCAAGCCCCAGGCCTGCAGAAATGGGGGCTGGCCAATCCCCACCGCCCTGGACTCGAGTGTGGCAGCATTCAGCAGAGAACGCCCCTCCTTCAGAAATGGATAAATAAATACACTGTCTTGCTGAGGAATGAAGAGCCAGTTGACATTTGCGGTTGCTGATTATCATTCTGGCTCCTTTCAGCGAGAGCCATTTAGCAGCTCCCATCAGGCTTGCTGTCACTTATTTGCTCTTAGGGATGAGAGTGAAAGAGAGCATGCGAGGGGAGAGGGAATATTACATCAAATTTTACCCGACTAAATGTTAGGCTAAAAGCATGAGACAGGCAGATGAGGAAGAGTATCGTTAGAAAGAGGGAGGGACAGATGGAAATGTTGAAATAAGCATTGAGGTAGAAAAAGTGCCTTAGAAAGGAGAATCCAAGGTAAGGGGGAGTTCCCAAAGGGTCCAACTGGTGTTAACTTTACAGGAAGAAATTTTTTCTAATTATGCACCGACTGGTTCCTTGAAACTGGGATGACTATTGGAAATATTTAGACGGTGGATTTAAAAAAAAGTCAGCTCTGTTTAACTCCACACCCTGACTCCGGACCATTCAATCCTATTCCATTCTTGCAACCTTGTGGAAACTGGCTGCCTTTCTTTTAAAGCCTGCGCCTGGCTCTATTTTACAATGAGAGCCAGGTGAAGATTGTTCTATGGTCAAATCAAGGCACGATATGGGTGGATATGGGAGGGGAGGCTCAGACCTTCCCCTTTGTCCATCGTTGCACTACAGGGTGATAAAAGCACAGTTAAATGTTAGGTGAATTAATATTAGTTGTATTTATTATGTTCTAAACGTATCCGTTTACGTTAGCTGTGGAATTGTGACATTTCCCAAACAGGAAGAAGACCCTTTGTGATCTCTATGAAGGGGTGATCTCTTTCCAGGGAGTAGGGCATAGTTAAGGTGACTTGGGATTGGAACACAGCCAAGGAATACTGTAATCATGTCTTTATGTGCACGACGGGTGAAATGTCAGCCTGAGAGTATTACATGTAACAACATGAACACTGATGTCTCTTAGTCAGCCGTGGACACTATCACTATATGTAATTAACATATAGTACTTGTCCCAGAAGTACAGGTGGCGTGTGGTACCTGTACCTCTGATGCCAAAAACTGGGAAACTGTATGGTACTGTAGCGGTATTCAACCCAGGCAATATTAATACATAACCTGTTTAAACAACATCTGGAGCTAAGTGGCCAAGGAAGGTAATTTAAACATTGGGATTAAACCTTGCTCCCACTCACACACACCCACATGGCTCATGACTAAGACTCTGTTAGATCACAGGCTCTAAGTATTGTTACCTTGAATCACTCTCTTCAAAAGAAAGGTATTGATAAAGAAGTGACTTTAGATGGTGCCATCTGGTGGCGCTCGATAGGGATGCCGTTTCTTGTCCCTGAGCTCCATTTATCTCAGTTTCTTATGGCCTGTGTTCATGTTACAAAGGTTTACAATGTACAATTAAGCAGTCAAAAAGCAGAAATGAACCAAACCCCTGTTATTTGTCTTGGGTCCCACAGATACAGCTCTATTATAGCTCTATCACTACCTCGCCCTGTTTTTTTGTCCTTTTGCCTCTATTTCCAGCACACAGAAGGAATGTCTATTTATTGGCCTGTGAAGCAGGAGCGTGTGGGAGTTCTCTCGTGCATTCAGAAGGAGTGAAGGAGGTCGCATCGAGCCACGGCTCATTAAGTTTACGATTAGTTTCTAAGCATAGGCTTGCCCTCACCTGGCGGACTGCAGCTTTAGAAGCACCCCGCCCCATAGGATCACAGAGAAGTGCTACATCTGTACTTCTTCCTGTCCCCTGAGGGTGCTGCCGCAGTCACGTGACTGGTAGAGATTCTAGCAGTGTGTGCTCAGGGCAGTTGTGCTGCCCGTGGGGGTGGAGCGGTGATTTTGGAGTCGAGAGATGCACCTCTGCTTGACCCGACTGCCGTTTGGCCATTAGAATGACCGCAGAGAGCTGAACTGAGGACATGCAACGGGGGTTCTGTGCCTGTTAGGATGAGGAGATGTGGACAGGGGATGATGGGCCTGTTCACTGGAGTGTGGCTCCTGAGACAGGAGTGAGCACTATCATCATAAACATCATCATTAAGGGGCTGGATAGGAGCGCAAGACACAGGGAGATACTCTCTAATGGAGTGGGGGCGTGAAAGTCTGAACCAGATAGAATGAAGAAATCTGATTGATGGTCAGGGCTCAGGAACAAATACTGGAGGAGAATCTTTTCAATTGTAGTTCCATAAATATTTAGTAGGTGTTTTTTTTTTTTTAAACTGTGTTGCATAGAGGCATTGAGTTGGCTTTGTGTGCTTTTTAAATCTCTATTGACTTTGGTTTGCGGGTGCTTTGCAGAGTCTTCCGAGGAGAAATTTTTTTTTTTTACTGGTATAAAATACAGACGGTGGCGGTGATTGCATATGCGCCGTGCCCTGCTAGAAGCGGTGTGTGTGTCTGTGCGTGTGTGCGTGTGTGCGTGTGTGCGTGTGTGCGTGTGTGTCTGTGTGTGTCTGTGTGTGTCTGTGTCTGTTTGTGTGTGTAAGTGTGTGTGTCTGTGTCTGTGTCTGTGTGCGTGTGTAAGTGTGTGTGCGAGAGAGAGAGAGAGAGTCGATGCGTATGCGCATTCATGTGGGCGTCTTTGACGACAGCCTTCAGCAGGGAGCCACCGTCCAGTCACGTGAGTCTCTGTTGAGGTGGACCGAGGTCCCCCCCGCCTCCCGCACTCCTCTCCTCTATCAAAAGGATTCCGCAATTAAACGAGCTGACAGGCATTTTCAAGCACCCTTGAAAATACCTCCTACGTTCTCCTAATACTACTTCACTGCTTTTCATCTTCTGTGCCTATTTTATTTTTTGGCATGTGCCTGCCTCATTGATACCTTCCTCATTGATACCGCCTTCCAAAGAGACTGATCGAAAGCCCACAGCTAATAAAGGGAGCCCAAGAGATTCCAGCTGTGCGGAGGATCTGCCAGGGTTTGCAAGGAACAACTCGGCCCCCCGGCGAGGATTGGGAGATTGCTCGGCACCCATCCTGGAGTCAAAGTGGAATAAACTCAGCCCCCCACCCTTCTCCCCCTCCCTCTGATCCCCTCTAATTCCTTCAGACTGATTGCTTCATTAGTGACAGATTTACTCCCCTCTGTGTAAAGGGATTTGGCGCTTCTGCTGCTGCCCAACAAAGCTCCTGTTTTTTTCCCCCTTTCTGGACTGTGATGCCTGGCAGTGCTTTTGAAGGCGCCGATATGCCGCGAACAACCCCTGGCGGAAGGGGGCAGGGAGTCTCTCTGAGCGGGTGCCCGTGGATTAGTATCTAAGCCGTCAAACAGATATTTGAAGCAACAGCCTTCTGCAGTGGGACCTTTTGTTCTGTTGTAGCTTCCTTTGTTACCCAAACATGTGTCATGCAGTACGTTTTGTCCCTGATTTCACAGTGCCTTTAGTACTCTCAAAACCGTGTTTATTTTTCATTTGTTCTAAAGGTCTTCTAGGTGATGCATATAATAGATCTTAACTGGATCTTATACCCAGCCCAGTATTGGCGGAAGTCATGAGGTTTATTTTAGGCTTAGGAAACGTCTTCTCCGCGGGTGGGTCATTGATGGTCATATGGTAGCAGAACCTTTCGCCTCCGCACCTCTCACAGAAAGTTTGTTTCTGTTCAGTGACTGCCGTCCCACTTTGGACTGGGCGCTCCCATTTACCTCGGCCCCACCACTTTTCATGTGCTGTCGGATCGACTGGTGCCGGCTCCGCGTGATTTGGTTGATGGGCTTCTCTCACTCTGCACTGCCTTTTCATTCACACCGTACTGATGGAAGGGTGCATCCCTTGTTGATAAAGATAGCCTTTTTTTTTTTGCCTGCTCCACCAAGGCCATTTCAAAACAGACAATGGTCAATTGCATTAAACTAGTTTATAGCTGGAAATTAAATAAAGCTCAAATAGAATAGTGTTTAGTATATGATAGAATGGACATCACATACATGCATGACATTTGTGGGAATTGGGGATTGGGGACGTTGCTGACAGGGTGCTGGACCTGTTCAACAGAAACTTCTCAACCCCCCTACCGCAACTGTGACTGACGGAGAAATGAGCGGTGCTTGCGGTCACCTTTTTCTGCAAGTGTGGTACTTTCTTCCCTTTTTGTGTGCGTGCGCGCCTCGTTCTATAAATACATAAAAGTAGAGCAGGGACATTTGTTGCCATGACGACCAGGTCACCCTAACTCAAGTCTGTGTCACCCCCTTCTGGTTGTGGGCCGTCTGAAAAACACATCCTCCCCTCCTTCCTTTTTGCCACTTCCTTCCGCTGTGCAGTGGGTAAGAGCGCATTCCTCTTCTCAGTCCAGGCCCTGGAACCTGTCCAGGACAGTCGCTGACGGGCTTTTCTTTCTCTCTGTTTGAGCATCAGCGCTTAAATGGCACTATTAAGGGAGTATTTAACAATGGTGTGCGTCGCAGAAAAAGTGATCGGGCAAAACGTCATCATGGCAGAAAGCCTGTGGATTGTGCCTGGGCCAAAATCAACACAGGCCCTAATAAACAGCATTTATTGAATAACTTCTCAGACAAATTTTGAATTTGCTCCTCAAATACATACATATTTTTTGTTTGTCTACAGTAAATAAGTCTTTTATATA
The DNA here is from genome assembly GCA_025775065.1 of Hiodon alosoides. Classification (NCBI taxonomy): domain Eukaryota; kingdom Metazoa; phylum Chordata; class Actinopteri; order Hiodontiformes; family Hiodontidae; genus Hiodon; species Hiodon alosoides. Next base: position 5,467 of record JAOYSI010003859.1, read on the forward strand.
TGCCCTGCCAATTAACTAATGGCAAACAATAATTATGAAATGGCTGAATAAGACCAGAGGGATGCTAACACCTCAATAAAATATAATTAATGCAGAGGCAGGATGATACAAAAAACATCATACACAACGGCCGCCAGAACCAGTATGAAGAACCACTGGTGGAACCTCTTTTTTTAACCCTATCATTGTCATGTCTCTTGGGTGTATTACCAAATCTATCCAGTAGAGGTCAGGTAAACAAGGTACAGCAGAGCAGGACTAAGTAAATCTTTTAAAATAACAGTTACACACAAATCTGATCCAAATCAGGCTCACAGCTTGATTCCTAGCAGGGGCTGTTAGGTATTGACACTGCCTTGTTAGTCGTTCTATTATAAATTTCACTGACCATAGAACAATAGACCATCCTCTTGTTCCTTGAGCCTATGATGCTTGACAAATGGCATCATACCCCTCCAGTACGGCAAAATGTTATGTCAAAGCTACGCGCAGAGGTACTTAAATACTTTTCATTCACCTGTGTTACCGTCTAGTCAGTGTACTACCTTTGGATGTTCACTGCCAATGTATGTTTGTGAATGCCACCGAGATCTGTTGCTGTGGTTACTGACCTCTGTAAACAACCCCACCCCTCCACTTCACAAAATTGTATCACGAATGTATCCTGTGCAAGAAAGGAGGAAAGGACTATATTGTGTCCTTGGGCACAATTAATGGAAAATCAATTTAATGGCTACTCCTGCCTGCCTTTATTCGCACTGCGAGGGGAATGTTTTGAGATGTGTCCCGTGTCATGATCAAGCTAGCACTTATGTAGCTCACCATGGTTACAGCGGGCAATGGAACACACCCACAAAAAGGTGTTTCCTCACACTAATAAGGTGCCGAACTGGACCATAAGGCCCGTGATCTGCTTATACGCACAATGAATACTGTTGTGTCCACATTGCCCAGATGGAAGAGAGGAACAGAACTGAAGATGATGGTGTTTCTGTGTGTCTGTGGGTGGGTGGATGGATAGGAAAATGGATTATGAAAAATGTTTTCGGTGCTCTTGCTAGTCAACAGTTAGTGAACATCAAATGGAGGAAATATGTGAAAATGCAGAGGAGGCCTGAAATATTTTTGCCTTTATTTTCTTATTCTTTGGCTTTGTTTTATTTGGTATTCATTGCCCGATAGCGGTGTGATGGGCGCGATTGCTAAACGGCAGGTGAGCATTGCAGGGGAGAACTGATAATGGAATTTGTGGCATCTGCGTGGCGCTCGTCCTCGCCACACTGGTGTGGTGGGAACCATCTGACAGATACAGCAGTACCATTAGTGTAGTGAAGAAGCTGGCCTTTTGTGTTAATAACATTTTTGAGCTTTTCTAAAAATAAAAAAAGCTAACAGCTCAGTTATTGTTTTAGTCGCTCGGCAGATGGTCTTGCAGGGCTTAAAAATGGCATACAGCTAGATATTTACGGTTTGGGTAATTGAATTGCATCACCTTTGTGGGCGTGGTGTATCATGGTGTAGCAGATTTCAGAGAGAACAATTTGAAGTAAAATTAAAAATATGTTTCAAAATTAAATTGTAATTATGTACCGCCATTTTTCATTGTAAATGTAATATTCATTAGGTGATTTCTTGTTAAAATCAAGGTAAGAATATTTACACGTTCCAAACAAAGAAATTATTTTATCTTCTGTTCTAACTGTTATTTTAGCTGTTCAGTTTCTTTCAAAAGTAACTATGCCTCACTAAATGATGGTTAAGAAATTCTATACCTCCTTTTACAAATTAGAACAGAGGAAATACAGCCTGCTTCTACTTAATCTAGCCGAAATGCTCTCCTACAATAAACCTTGATAACCAAAAACAGCTGTACCCCAATTCGACTCGTAAAAGGGCTTTATTGTTCCAATCAAATAAAATACTGAAATATTTTCAATCATCTGCGAAGTAAGTAGGCAAACCATCAGCTCATTGAAATAGGACAATGAGGTAGTGAAGTTAATTAATTATTTAAGATGGGTCAAATGATATATTTCTAGTGATAAATAAACTCATTAATAAAAAAAACATACAAATACTATACTAATACCCCATACTAATGGGTTCACCCTTTATTTTGATTTGTTCTCCACATTATGGAATTGACATTTTGCATCTCAGTGTGTCCTCCAATCCCATCGACCTTGGGTCAACCTGTTCCCATTCTGTAGGCCACACCGTTTCACATAGGTTCTGCTTTCTTACGAGACATGCTTGCTAGGAAACAAATCACCTATGTTGCAAAAAACCCAGTGCTTGATTTGTACTATCACGATAGCTAGCTAACTTGCTAGCGAACAAAGTCAACAATCAGTCGCTTTCAGCTTCAGTTTTTAACATGTTACCTGCTGATGTATGTGAATTTTCCCCGAACTAATGTTTGCTAGCCTAGTCTTACCAAATGATTGAGTGATATATGGGGTAGCCAGTAAAGTTCAGTTCATATATCAAATTGAATAAATACTGTATATTCTTTATATTATTTGTCTTACAAAAATATTGATAATAAAAAAAATAAAATCATCAATTCTGGTGATCATCCTACATCGGCAAGGTCTCTCACAAGCAGAAATTTTGTGGCTGACAGGAGTTGCAAGATGTGCTGTCCAATCCCAAAGAAATGGGCAAGGCTGAGGACCAGAAACCCAGTGGTCGGCCACGGAAACTGAGTGCTGGAGACAAGAGATTCATCAAACTGACATCTCTTTGAAATCGGAAGAAGTCTTGCATGGCTCATCAACTCTGAAATAACAGAAACCACTGGAACCGAGTATACCCCTCTACGGTCCAGAGAAGTCAGAAGTGGTCTTCATGGAAGAGTTGCTGCCAAAAAGCCACTCATCGGAACTGGAAAAAAAGACAAGAGACGAGACTCACCTAGGCACAAAAACACAGTGAGGTACTGAACAATGGCAGCTAGTGCTCTGGACTGATGAGTCAAATTTATTTAATTATTTTTTTGACCCAGACAGGAGGCAGTTTATCCGTAGAAGAACTGTCGAGCACTATATGGATGAATGTCTGCAGCCAACAGTGAAGCACGGCGGAGGTTCCCTGCAGGTTTGGGGCTCCAGTAGCTGGAGGTTCCCTGCAGGTTTGGGGCTCCACTAGCTGGAGGTTCTCCAAGGTTCTCCAAGGTTCTTGGAACAATCAACCAACTAATTTTCTTATAAAACTGCACGACAGAGAATTGGTGCAGTTTTGAAGGCAAGGGGTGGTCACGCCAAATATAGACTTTTTTTCTTGGTGTTTTCTTTTAGTTTTTCACTGTCAACTTCCCTTAGTATTTAAAAAATATATTTAGAAACTTTTAATTATTTTTGAAAGCATCTTCACTTTATTTTTAACTACACCTAAGACTATTTGTAAAAATATTCTGAAGATTAAAAAAAACAAAACTAAGCAAATGTATGCTTAATCCTTGGCAAAAGCTGAAAACACAGATTAGCTTTATAGAGACAGAGGGAGCAGCAATTAATTCACCAGTCATCTAGTAGGTGAGAAGCCACTATAACCAGTTGTTACAAAGATGTGTTTGCAGGGGAAGTGCAATAGTTAAAACATTAAACATTAACATTAAAATGACTATAAATAGCAATTAATTTGTAAGAATCATAGTGTATCCCAGACCTGGTGCTATCTACACTCCCTCGCTGCATAGCCAACGAGCTGCGCTTTCTGTTGCGTCACTATGACCCTCATATCAAAATGAAGACCGAGTGAGTAAAGAGCGATTTCAGACTGGGGGTATACCTTCAAGATTTCAGACAGACCACCTTTCTGCCTTGCAGTTGGATGACTGGTGCAATGCCGCTCTTGATATTGCCGAGAACAGTTCCTCGTAGTTTGAAAAACAATCTCAGGGCCAGTGTAGTATGAAATAACCTGCCTTTCCCCCACAAACTCCACATTCAGTGGATTGTCTAGTTATGAGCTGAGAGAATACTATTGACTTGCTTGTTTATTCTTTATTGTGCCCTTAGTAAGAACTTGAGAAGTAAGAACTGTCAAGTAAGAAAGACATGCATATATTTTGCCTTTGTACTGTAAGGGTAGATATGGCTGTATTAAGTTGTACTGAAGACTGAACATCTGAAGGCTGTTTCACAAGATTTTGTCACCAGGGATATCAGATAGTTCAAAGCTGACGTTTTGTTATGTAAAATCTTGTAAAACAAGATCAGGAAGCCAAAACAAAAGATAAATGCTGCTAGTGCTTTTGTCAGAAAAATAATTAAAAGCCATTATAACATAAAAAAAACAAACAGCTTGTCAAATTTTCTTTTTAATAGAATATGTAAATTCCAGCTCATGGTGTAAAGGCATTTAAAGGCTAGGCCTATTAACGTGTCTAACTTAATGTGGCACATCGATTCATTTTGATTAATCTAAGAACAATTTAGTCTGATTAGAAAGACTTAATGCCGCCCTGGAGTCTTTTACAAGTAATTTTTCTGTGTGTCGCGCACATTCCCTGCCCCCACGCAACCCTCGCCTCATCGCTTCAACGGGGTACTTGTGTGCGTGCGAAACCGAACACCCACGCACAAAGCTGAGGGCTGTGCTTGTAAGGAACACTGTCCACACAGCACTGCGTGCGCGTCATTTCGCGACCTACGCAGCCCTGATCCCAGTTTATCTGATGTAAAAGCGTCGGAGATTGGCTTGTTTTAAGGTCCCAGGTACTGGAAGCCACTCCCCGCTTGTGTAGAGACCTCGCTACCAAAAGCTCGTCCAGTGTTGTTAAATAGCTTTTCACCACGAGTAGCGTTCTTGCTTGGAAAAATAAGTTGTGTCGTAAATATAATTACGTAATACGTGGGCTAAGTTGTCCATCTTTAGCTAACAGAGAAAATACCAGAGTCAAAATCGGAACAGCCGATATACAACACGCAATGGTGCTGAAATCCGAAGATGGAGTCGGTAAGCAGATTTTTATAAATTTTAAGATGGTTACATTTGATATTGCGAACATTTAAATGCCATTATTTTGTATACTGGTTATATAGTTACGTTGTTGGAAAAATACATAGTTTATTCAGAAAATTTTTTACGCATGTAAGTTTGTTAACTAATTTAAGTTACGGTGTTTCTGTTCCGCTAGTCAACAGGTCTGCCAAACTTCCATCGCTTATATGTCGAAAGGGGGCGCTGGATTGAAATGTGGTCCGTAAAGTAAATCAATGAATACCGCTATTTTTCCTCGTAAAAGGACAATGGACATCGTGAGGATTCAGCCACTTAATCCTTAAAAGTTTTTACTATTTTCATCATTATATATGGTGAAATAATTCTGAAGCTAGTTGATCCTTCTTAGTAATTATTATGTGTGTTGCACATGTGTTCAATATCATACCCGTCAAACAACCAGCCGTAATACACGGCGTTTTGTTGAGTTTTGAATAAACCAGTGAGTTGTGCCTGGAAGCAAAAATACATAGCCACATTGTACATACCATATTGTACATATTTGGTAACGTTCGGTAATGGTCTGGTAACGTTGTAAAGGAATCAAAATAACTTCGTTCCACCGTGGACGTAGGTAATAAATCTTTCTGTAAAAAACGTTATAAAACACTCGACTGGACCGTGTTCATGACTGACAACCGAGATAAAAAATATATATTATTTTTAAAAAATGTTGTTTTGTCATATTCTGAGAAATATTTTACTCTAGCGTCGATTTTGACGGCCGTGTAAGTTAAATTATCGGGTGACACAATCATCGGCTATGTTAGTATTATTCGGACACAATACTAAACGTTTTATTTTATTTTATTTATTTATTTATTTATTTATTTATTTTAGTAGGCCAATATACTACATTTAAAAATAAACTAATTGATTTCTTCTATTCTATATTTGCCATTTTTAATAGTTATTATTAATTGTTTTTTTAATAGTAATTTGGCGGTAAGTGGTTGTATTTTGCTTTATTGTTATGGAAACCGAGATTCTTAAAATTAAAGCAATTGAAACATTTTGCTGTTCCATCATTAATCACGTTATCCAGAAAGGCTTGATCTTTTCATAAGCAGGCAGTGATCCTTAATTCTTAATTGACTTAAATATAAAAAATCTCTCCCTCCGCTTAATTGTTTTTAAATGGTCTTCAGCGGTGGGTTTGTGGCGGAGGGTGTGGGTTGGGTTATGAAAAAACCCAAAGCAATTTAATTGTTCCAGGGTGGCTAAGTGGTGACTTAGGAATGGGCCGTCTTTGAAGTCTTGGTGCTTTACAATAATACACTCAAATGGGTCCAGCTGAGTATCAATTTAGAATTCAGTATAGAGCAGCCAGGGCTGAGTGTTTTTGTTCACTACATTTGCTGCAGTCTTTTTTTTTTTTTTTTTTTTTAACCTTTCTGTGCTCCTCGAAGGTTCATTTAGAGCAAGAGACGGCTCTCGTATTAATGCTAGCTGATGGCAGTTCTGCCCGTTTTCTCCCTGAAAGCGTCGTGGTGCTGCTGGCACTGGTTTTCCCAGGCTGGATTAGCAACACTTGTTCTGTACGGGCTTTATCTGAGCAGGACAGCTGCCGAGCATCTGTGTGTGTGTGTGTGTGTGTGTGTGTGTGTGTGTTTCACTCAGCCACTTGTTCCAAAGTGATGTATCGTGTTGCGCAGTGGACAGTGAGGAATGGCGTGAAATAAAAAATATACCCACTGAACATACTTAGATGATTGTTGGCCCTTAATGGGTGTGCTTGGGCTCGGTCTTTGACCCAACTGCTGGATTGAAAGCTTGTCACTCAACTTCGAGTTCACCAGTGGAGAGGGCCGGTTTGGTAATGTTGACGGTGTTAAGCCTGACCTCAGAGTGACAGCTGGACATCAGGCTTGTTTCAGGGACTGAACCTGTGATTTTCTGGTTTTGGGAAGTTCACTGGACTGCTTTAATACCAGTTTGAGATCACCCATCTGTAGTAGCTGCAGCCGCAGTAGCAATGCACATGTGGATTGTGCGCCCCTGCGTCTCTGCAGAGATGGCTGGTCAAGCACCTGGCTGGCTCGCCTTGGTTCTCCTATTGTTTCTCCTATTGTTTCTTACGCCCCTATCTCTGTGCGGGTGACTTAATTTGTCTTTGATCACCTCTGCTACCCAAAAAGAGGAAGTTCAGCATGGCAGAGACATGTGTGTTTGCGTAACCTGGCCGAGCGCTCTGTGTGTGTCTGCCACGTATCGTGAGGGGGATAGGGACAGGGGTCCATGCGGACGGCAGCTCCAGTGTTGAAATGCTCTCATAGCCGTTGCAGTTGTAGCACAAGCCTGATTGACGTTAGGCAGTTGGTCTGTCTCGCCCAACGCTTTTATAATAATTCGACCTGTAGTCGCTATGTAAGTAACAAATAAGAAAAGATTTGGCAATTTGTCTTATAACGTCGCTAACATGTACAGGTCAGATCTTATCAGCAGGATCTTATCTAACACAATCTTATTGATTTAAAATCTGTTTGCACCGAGAATAAATCTGAAAAAAGGACAAGATTTGCTTGGCGCTTGATGACGTAGATGGCTGTGCTGTACTTGGGTCTCTCTCGTTCTCTCCAATAGACTGCTTCTCTTGACCTGCGAGCCATCGTTTCCTGTCCCCTTGGAATGGTGACCCCCCCTGTTGTGGCATGAGTATAATTAATCAGGCCTCTCAAGCCGCTGACGTGTCATGTGAGGAAAAATAACACACCAACTGAACAATGGCGGGAGAGACAATACTGGGGCGCAGTGGTGCTTGAAACTCCTCACATTGGTTTTCAGGGCAAAGCTGTGACAAGCGTTGGAGGAAATCAGAAACGGCACACGAGTACGTTCCATGAGTTGGGTGGTGTGTCGTTTTGCTGACTGAGTCTAAATTCACTTGTGAACCCCACTAGCCCCCCCCGAAGTGTTGTTTCTGCCCTTCAATTGTGTCAGGCGGAGGAGTATGGGGATGTGGTGGGTTTTTATGCGCTCTGTGTTTCTCACAGTTTGGGTGTGGAGGGTGGCAGCCTGTGAGAAAGCGATTCAACAGGAAGCCGCAGCTCCAACAAGAGCGGGCAGCCTATGGGGTGGGGGTCAGCGCCAGACGTGCTAACAGAAAAGGCAGAGCTGTCCCTGCCCTCACACACAGCGCTCGTGCTGCTGTACGCTACCTGCATAAAAAAGCTTGTCAGCCTATTACATTCCTTTACCGTACTGTGTACTGCCCTTTATCTAGTGGTTGGTAGATATCTACAAAGTTATAGTCAAAAAGAATGGCATCATTTATTGCTGTCATTGTCCGGAAAGTGTGGCCAGTTTTTTTTTTTTTTTAAATCCTCTGTGACACGTGGAAGCTCAGTGGGGCCATGAGAAATGTTCTGTGGTGCTCAGCGAGGCTGTGAGGAAGTTTTAATTTTATAGAGCGATCTATCAGTTTGTGTGGGTGGATGTGAGTGAGTTCTGGGTGCACAAGAGAGCTGTCTGCCATGGCTTTGTTGGGTGTGTACATATTCAGTCAGTGTGTGTGTGTGTGTGTGTGTGTGTGTATTTGTATTGGTGGTGTGTGTGTGTGTGTGTGTGTTTGTATTGGAGAGAGATCTGGCTGTATGTGTGTATGTGTGTGTGTGTGTGTGTGTGTGTGTGTATATTTGTATTGGAGAGAGATCTGGCTGTGTGTGTGTGTGTGTGTGTGTGTGTGTAATTGTATTGGAGAGAGATCTGGCTGTATGTGTGTGTGTGTATTTGTATTGGAGAGCGATCTGGCTGTGTGTGTGTGTGTGTTTATATTTGAGAGAGATCTGGCTGTGTGTGTGTGTGTGTGTGTGTGTGTGTGTGTGTGTGTGTGTGTTTGTATTGGAGACAGATCTGGCTGTATGTATGTATGTATGTGTGTGTGTGTGTGTGTTTGTATTGGAGAGAGAGCTGGCTGTGTGTGTGTGTATTTGTATTAAAGAGAGAGATCTGGCTGATTGTGTGTGTATGTGTGTGTGTGTGTGTGTGTGTTTGTATTGGAGAGATATCTGGCTGTATGTGTGTGTGTGTGTGTATTTGTATTGGAGAGAGATCTGGCTGTGTGTGTGTGTGTGTGTGTGTATTTGTATTGGAGAGAGATCTGGCTGTATGTATGTGTGTGTGTGTATTTGTATTGGAGAGAGATCTGGCTGTATGTATGTGTGTGTGTGTGTATTTGTATTGGAGAGAGATCTGGCTGTATGTGTGTGTGTGTGTGTGTATTTGTATTGGAGAGAGATCTGGCTGTATTTATGTGTGTGTGTGTGTGTGTGTTTATGTCTGTATGTGTGTGTGTGTGTGTGTGTGTGTGTGTGTGTG
>JAOYSI010003861.1:0-10000 GCA_025775065.1 Hiodon alosoides
GGGGGGGGGGGGGGGGGGGGGGGGCCGCGGCGGGGGGGGGGGGGGCTATCCATTCCTCAAAGGGTGCAGAGACGCTCCTGATGGGTCTGATCCAGAGAGCCAGTGAGCATCATAAACAGAATTTCTAATGGCAGGGAAACGGGTGGACTAGCGAGACGCACTGATGCCAGTTCCTGCTTTCCACAGAGACCAAACAGGAGGAAGAGAACCAGCTCTGGCACAGTTTCACACACATCCACAAGCACATTATGTACAGAACTGCACAGACAGACAGACAGACAGACAGACAGACAGCCAGCCAGCCAGCCAGCCAGCCAAGCCATCGGTCTGGGACAGAAAGACCAGGCCATGAAGAAGAAGTAAACAGCTTTATTTTAATCAACAGGAAGAAGTGGTCCGCAAATATTCTGGCCCCGGGAAAAGACAGCACGTCCCCCGGACCACTTCTTATAGCACCTAAACGTCTGAGCTGAACGCAGAAAGCTGATTTATATTTCAGCTAAGTGCACCTGATTGAGGATTCTTTATTAAACCGAAGCAGTAGCTCTGTACTGATCAATATCGACACCCATTGGATTTCACAACACAAAGAAATGACACAGCCAAAAACCCGTCACATTTGTCTTACACAAAAATCTGATGCTGGACCACACACTCACGCACACTGACCAAAACCACACACACAATCACAGGCAGAGGCACACTCACTGACCAAAACTGCGCACACAATCACAGACACACACAATCACAGACACACACACTGACCAAAACCACACACACAATCACAGACACACACACACACACAGACAGACACACACTGACCAAAACCACGCACACAATCACAGACACACACACACACAATCACAGACACACACACTGACCAAAACCACACACACAATCACAGACACACACACACACACACAGACACACACACACACACACAGACCAAAACCACACACACACACACACAGACAGAGGCACACTCACTGACCAAAACTGCACACACAATCAGAGACACACACACACACAGACACACACACAATCACAGACACACACACAATCACAGACACACACACAATCACAGACACACACACACAGACCAAAACTGCACACACAATCACAGACACACACACACACAGACACACACACAATCACAGACACACACACTGACCAAAACCACACACACAATCACAGACACACGCGCAGACAATTTTTTATCCGTTAGTTGCAGCCGCTTGTTGACACTTTGAACCAAAAGTTCAAACTGAACGTGGAATAAAGCAGTTTCGTATTTAACTCAACAAAACCTTGAGCTTTTTCTCTCTCTTTAGACAAAGACCGCACTATGTTGCAGTTGAGGGCAGCAGCCCGTCTCTCCAAGCCCTTGTTTTATTTTAGCGCAGCGTTTTGTATCTTTACCATACTCCGCGTTATTTTCCAAGCCATTCTCCCTCGCTTTTTCCTCTGAAATTTCCAGGGCTGCGTTGCACATGGGCACAATTTGACTCATCCCAAGCTGCACGTTACGTTAGCCGTAACGCTAAACAGTGCAACCTGTAGGAAGAGAAATTAACTAATACAGAGGCACCCAACAGAAAAATACCTTCCATTAAACACGCGAAAGCTAAAGTCAGTTTAGCCTGTCGTTTGTAAAAACATTTGCTCACTAGCTTTAATATTTCCTTTGCAGTCTTACAAAGCTGTAATGGTGCTCAAGTTAAACCCCAGGACAATGGTCCTTCTGTGGCAGCGGTCTTTAGCGCCCTTCCTCGCTCCTCGCCCACCCCCACCCCCATCTCAAGACTGCTGAGAGTGTGGAAAAAGGCTCTGACTGTTGACGGCCCAGCACTCCCGTTTGCTGTTTGTTTATGCAAGGAGAGCCCCTTTTATGCCGTGGAACAATACCGCTGTTTACTCTCCATTGTCTCTGGAGTCTTAAAATACCAAAACGGCGAGGCGGGCGTGTATGCGTAACCGCTCTGCAGCCAGGCCACGTGGTGACTTCACGCTTACACAGCTAAACATGTCTACCTTCAGGGCTCTGCACTGTGCACACTGCGTGAGGGGTCTCCTGTTTAGGGCGCCGTTTAAAAACACAGTCTACGGAGCTTACGAGACTTTTAGTTTTAAAGGTCTGCCGATAGGGAAGCTAAATTGGAAACGGATTCAACAGACGTTTAGGACCGAGCTAGAGAACTGTGAAGTACACGACACTCCTATCAGGAGGATGACAAACGGCTATCAGCATTCTGCACCGCTAATCTCCGGCCTCCAAACAGGAAGCTGTCACCTCGCTAAGGGCCAGACACGTCCAATCCCTGGGCAACGCTTTGCCCTCCACGTTCACAAGAAGGGGCCTGACAGGAAGCAGACGCCTACAGTCCACAGATAAAGGTTTGCTGAAGGTTCTCTCAAAAGCACAGACAATGAAACAATGAAAACCCCTGAAAAACCTTATTCAACCATAGACTAATTAAGGCACCCTTTCCTCCATCTGCCCTCCCTCCCACACTATACTCATTTTACAAACAAGGATGGTTCGAAACTGCGGAGGAAACACTTCACAGGCAACAGCAGAGCTGAAGCCATCCACAGAGATAACGGTCAGGAAGAGAGAACCATCTCCTCCTATCTGGGAAACAAAAGGTGAACATCACCGAAACTGTCCTGTTCGCTCACTAATAGATTTAAATGACCATAAGAACCGTCACTCCACGGCACAAGAACGTCAAGAAGGGCAGAATTTTCCAGTGATTTAACTTATTCCAATAAGCGGAAAATCTAACACTTTCTAATTCTTTATCTCAGCCAATGAATGGCGGGCAGAGGATTTTGACAACAGAAGCGATCCAAGGCCGAGAGTTGAGCACCTCGAGGGAACTCGGGTTGATTCTGTTCACGAGAGTCAGTCACACGTCAAGGTTAGAGTCGGGATCTAGGGTAGCGAACAGCTGACTACACAGGAATCATCTGAAAACCAAACCTGACTTCCATGTACATGTAGTACGGCCCGAGGAACTCCAAACACTGGGTTTTAGCTACATACAGCTCATTTCTGCCGCCAAATAAGATCTTTCATGAGCATAGTATTGTACACAAAGAGAGAAAGTTAGTGCTCTGATAGGCTCCATTTAAAAATAAATAAAACAAATAGGTCTTCAACAACACACAATAAAATAACGCCTATTCAGATTAGATTTCCATCACTACAGAAGAAATATTTATTATACAAAATAACTGCCATTTCTCTTCAGCAAAGAGAAGGCTTATAAAGGATTAGGCATTCTGCCAGAGGGCCCCAACTTTTACGCTGTTGGATCCGAAACAGTGCTCAAGACCCCTCTCACCCCAAACCCCATTCAAACTCTGTGGAGCAACTGTCAAATTGAGCAGCGTGCCGGGATATGGGAGCGCTTTGTGGGCAGGCATTCACGGACGGCTAAGACCACCAAACTCGTTTCCATCACACCGTCCCGGCCCCCTCAGCGTGTGACATTCCCTGCTCCAAAACCTCACTAAATCCTTCAAGTCCACTACAACTTCAGGTACCACAATGGTGGGACATCATTTAAAGTTGCTGCTAGAATTCCTGGAAGGATCACCTCAACGTTGGGAACTTGAGACGCGAGCCAACCAAAGAGTGGAACAAAGACTGATAGATTAAAATGAGACTTCAAGCCTCCTAGGCTAGGCCACTAGGCTGAAGTAAACATCACAATCAGACTTGTTTTCTCCAACCAGCTTCACGTGACTTCCAGTTTGTCCAGTAATATTCTGCTGGGGCAGCGCGTCCACCCAATCTGAAAGTGAATCTTCACTCCGGCTGAAGAAGAAGAAGAAAATAACCAGCCAGGCCCCACTCCCATTACGAGACAACGCAACGCAGTAGCCTTTCAATGGGACCAAAACGTTACACTTCTTAACTTGAATGGCTTCAAACATTATAATTTAGTCCTTGTACAATATTCTTTTTGCTTTCCCACAAAACGTGGACAGGCTGATTTCCCTTTGTGCGACCCTTCTCTTCATTTAAACAGAACCAGAACAATGCTCTTTGTAGCGTGGTTTTTGTCCGACCCCGTCCATGTACAGATCACCAATGAACACGTCGGGCTCCCTAAAATGCGGTCCTCTCCTATACCAAGATAATAGTTCCAACACCAAACATTCTATTCACGTTTCCAACAGGTCGCAGAAGAGTCAAGACCCTGGTTTGTTTTAGACAGCAAACTCAAGAGAGATTCAGACTGGCGTTTCATTGACAAAGAGTTTCGGACAACGAGTACATTTTATGTTTCAAGCTACCCAATAAAACTGAAAATATTTTCAGTTCCTGCTTGTTTCAAGACAAACTTTAACCACCTTAACCAGCTATGACAGAATGCCTAACAAGACACATAAAAATACACACATAATAACAATAACACTTCAGATCTTTCCACAAAAATTAGGGTTTTTGGCGAGTAATTTAAACATCAGAAAAACTCAACCAAGAGACTAAATCCAAGCATACTCCTTAAGGATTCACAGTGCTCTTTTTGGCCGTCTCTATGGACACAAGATAGGGAAACAATAGAGGAGATTCCCTCACTGGTACACACCTTGAGTGTAGAGAGTAGCCATTAAGTTAATGAGGCCCAGCGGAGACCTCCAATGGAGCCATCATGCGCCTGCTTAGAATGACAATAGCTGACTAACGCCTCTCTAATTGAATGGAGGAAAGAGCTGGTCTGGGACAGTGGACAGAGACAGAGGAGTATGCAGCGGGGGTCATTCTGCTCCCAGTTGCCTTTCAGGCTAACGCTTGGCTGCTTCCAATCAAAATACTTGCTTTTTTTGGGTAGAGAGAGGGATTGTGGGATGGAAATGGACTCTTCACAATATAATGCCATTAGTCAGTATTACAAAGCAGCCTCTCGGTTGAATAGAAATCCCTGAGTTCTTAACGCATGGTAGAAAACCAGTTAGCCATATTGTACTAAATTAAAATAATACCTCCCAGCAAACAAAAATTAATTTTAACGCTGGTTTCTTTTTTGTATTTAAAGCGCTTCATGCATGTCTACATAGTGCTTTTAAAATACCGCCCCTGACTCCCACAGTCAACATTTCTCTCAACGCTTCCCTTTTAAACAAATATCCCAGAGTTTAGCCTACATTTTGTGTTGACCTTTCTCGGGCAAACAAAACTTAAACATCTCTATTAAAACTGGAACTTGTAAGCTAAACTCAGGGGGTGCACCTCCGTGAAACACAAAGGTGTTTACTTCACAAAATACGCCAAGTCTATCACACTCACACCCATGTTCCTGAAGCCTGTATAAATGTGCCTAAAAACAAGTGAATGTTTATTACCACACAAGCAAAATTATTATAATCGAGCCATGCGACACCTAACGAAATTACCCGGATCCCAACCGTTTAATAAATTTAATACCAGTTTGGAGGGGGAAAACAAGAAAAAGACACATTGATTTTTATGGAGAAAAATAAATGTGTTACCATTAGCAGAAAATATTGAGGGGTAACGGGTCAGAATTTGTCCATGACTAAATCTGGAAGGTGGGGAAGAAATTACTAAATAAATATCAGTGTGAAATACGCCCGTGAAATAACATCACGAAATCATGGATAGGCGCGACATTATTGCGTCGATGTCGGCATTATTTGGAGGGTTATTTTTTTTTATTTAAATAACTGAATGCTTAGCGCAGCTGCGTTGCGTCGCGTCGCGTCAGTGGAGTTATGCATTATTGCATTAGGTCTATTAACACGGCTACGCTACAGGTCTGCACACACTAAGTCCCCTAAGCGTGGCTGTCAGAATGACTGAAAACAGCCCGCCTCTACAAATGCATTTGAATCGGATGCACTCGACGAATTACCAAACCGAGTAATTAATTGGTAGGAAAAGCGTTGTCCAATAAGCAGAGTATGTTGTGCGCCGTTTAATTCCTAGCTTTGAAAAATTCTGCTGCATGAATGTAAAAATAGTTAAAGCCAAGTCTTGTTTTTTGAGCAGTCTTGGTACAATGCAAAATAAATGTTTGTACCAAATAAAATCTGCCAAGGTTAACGCGTTCGTTTTCAGCAAAGGATTTTTTTTTTTTATCATGTCTGTCTAATTTGGGTGTCTGTCCAATGCAAGTGTCGGGTTTGCGGCCGCGCTGTTATAATACACAATGATTTGTGTCCAGAGAGAAGGGGCCTTCACCTCTGGGTTCCAATATCTGTTAATTATATACGCCAATTTAAGTACATACGGATTAATTTGCTACTATATACAGACACACCAGTATCACTAACTCGAGGAATTCATCTTTATGGAAGAAAAAAGAAAGAAATAAATAAAATGAGTTGGATGTTAATTTCCATCAACTGTAGAAAAAATAAATATTCAACAGACACAAATAAAGCCGTCTAGTTTGGGTATATAATTATACAACTATCAGAAAAAACTTCTGCCCCACAAGGATGTTTAAAAAAAAAAAAAAAAAGTTTTAATTCCTATGTCACCGCCACAGAAATCCAGAGATCCTCTTATATTCCGACTGAACAGACTATCCACACGCGATATCAAACAGCCAATAACTAATATGAACGCCCTGAATAATAATCGCATTGTGTCATAACAGGCGGCAAACTGGGGTTGGGGGAACCCAAATGAACAAAAGACGGGGGTACTTCTTAAGAGGCCCACTTCAGGGGAATATGGCGCTCAGCTCCGGCGCAGTCTTGCCAGTTTTTTTTTTTTTTTTTTTTTTAAACGCGTGCCTGCGGAGATTTTGACAGCGCAGGCAAATAAATAGCCCAGTGTGTGGATAAAGTCGGTGCCAAAATTAAAACACATTCACGTAGCGGTGTTAACGTCACTCACCGTTCTGGCGCTGGGGGATAGCGACCCATTAGATAGGTAGGGGTTGGTAAGGTCCGGGATCATTAGAAACGGATAACCAGGATAATGAGGACTCTTAAAAAATCCCCCATCTTGCTGTCTTCTTAATGCTTTAGGAAGAAGGGCATGGAATTAAAGTTATATACACGTATAAACAAACACACGAGAGAAAAAAATAGGGACATTTCAGGAATAAATTTAAGCGTCAAAATAACATTTTGATTCATTACCTTCACTAAAGTAATCTCTGGTTTTCTCGTAACTTTCTGAGTCTGGTCTTGGTTGCGGACGTCTTTCTGCTTGCTGACATAAACAAGACGACAAATACAAAACACATAACTTCAGTAACTTAAAAAAAAAAAAAATACCAAGAGACTAAAATTGTAGGTACATCATCTAAATTGATAGTCTTACCTCAGAATCAGACGAACTGCTGTTGTTTTCTGACTCGTTTACTAAAGACGATTTCACATCGTCCAAATCCCTCTCGGCCGAAACATTTTCGGATATTTTTTCCTCTTGCTCGCCTTCGTCTTTGAAGGAGATCATTTCATCGTTCGCCCCCAAGTCATCCCCGCCGCCTCCGTTAAGTTGTGGCATTTTGCAAGTAAATACTTTCTTATTTTTATCCCGACTTTAACTAATAAAACGAATGTGTTAAATGTTGTATAATCCACTGAAATTCTGTAGTTCTACTGGAGTAGTCTTTGCGTACACTAGGATAAACCCCCAAAACTTTGCTGTTGTCAACTCCCAATGTTTCGAATCTTTACTTTAAAAGCATCATAAAAATCTCCCACTTCCCATGGCTAAAACATGGTGAACTTTCCAATAATCCACCAGATATAAAGTGATACAAACACAAGAGCTGGTAACTGCTTATATTGACCGAGAATTAAGCAACTTTGCGAAGTATGCACGTCGTCTTAGCGATTGTTTTTAAACTCCGTTTGGTTGTTGAGAGAAGGCAGCTTCGATCTTCTTCCCTGCGACGTTCGGAGGTACAAAAATGCAAAACACAGCAAACCGTGCGAAACTCAAAAAAAGAACCAAAATTTATCCATTAAGATCCATGTATGCGTGATCAACTGGACCTCACTTCACGAGAGATCTGTTCAGACCGAAAGCTGATTCTGAAAAGTTCTGCGCCGTAGCTGCATGTATGAAAACGCGCACCAAAGATTAAAAAGTTTCGGCGATTAAGTTTCTCTTGGACTCGTCTTCCAATTGGGAGTCCTGCAGTAAAGTGTTGATTCGGCTCCCAAAAGAAATCGATGCTTGCTCGATTAGCACAGTATGTTTAAGGACTGCATCGAACCGATATTTTCGCTACTAAAAACACAGCATGTTTCGAGGAAAAGCCACTATCCGTTCTAGAGTTCAATGGACGAGGAATGCGTAGCGATTTTTGGTTGCAGAAGTGGAAGGAGGAAAGGGGGCTTGATTATAATTCAGAGGAGGAGTTTGAGCTGAAAAACGACACTTCATTTACGACTGCAGACGGTGGTATGCTTAAAGGAACAGTTAGGGCATACTGTTTGTTCGTCACGGTACTGACGTTGACACAGACGTTGAAATATTACTCTGCTTAAGAAGGTAAATATCATAGCCTGTAACTCACATCTTAGTCAACTTTTTAAAGACCCACTGTAGACCATTACGACCAATATTTATTAAATATAGAAAATTATATCGATTCATTATATCAATGTAAATCGTTTAGAACGGGAAAAAATGTAGGCTTTTAATTCGTATAATTGCTTTCCGATGTTATTTGTTTGAGACATTTAAAAACAGTTTCTTCTAAGCAACGTATTTTCTGTTTTTTCCTAGTATCCGACTTTATAGATTAAATTGCAAACAGTTATTATGAAAAAAAAGCTTCTTAAAAAAAAAGAAAGACTTATTTAAGGAAATCTATTATTTACACATTTACAATGTGCATACCGCTATCGACCCGAAATGATCTTTTACAAATATTTACGTTGCTGGCGGAAGTAGGCCTACTATTTATCAACAGGTAACCAAATAATGTATTCCTCCTGGACTGGTAGCAAATGTCATCACAGGCTGAAATTTATTGGATAACCTAAACAGGTAAAAAGTGGAACGGCTAGCAGCAGTCGAGATCCAGTCATTTTACCTGGCTGAGCAAATTCTGCCCCTTTTAACTTGTTGTATTGTGTTTTGGCATGGTTTGTACTATGTTACTGTTTATGAAACAGAAAATGTTGGAATGTGGAATGGAATTCCAATGTGGAATCACTGATTGTGCTAATGTAACAATGTTCCTCTACACGCCTGAAGTATGATGAAGTTGTCCAATCGGTCCCCTCCTAACCAATCGCCTACCTGTCGTCATCTCTTCTACACACTGATTGTAGGAGAGGGACGTCACTTGAGACCGCCGCGTCAGCCTGCAGATGTCCAGGAAGCTGACCGGAGGCGCTGGTGAGCCAAGATTTCCTTCCTCTCTCTCACCCACCTCCAGCCTGGGCTCCTCTCTGCTCTCCCGGTAACAGTCGCTAAAGCGGTATCTGGATTCAAAACTGCCAAACAAAAGATATTTGGCTCAGTTAAACTTTTTACAGACTGAGCCAGTTGGGACGGAGTATCCTCTGTGTTTAAAGCTGCGTGTTATTATCTCTCCGTGTGTCACTGATGCTGAGGTCTCACAACTGACGTTCAGCTCAGGTGTCCCCCTACTGACCCCTGACCCCTGACTGGCCAAAACCAGCCACCTGCCACAGAACCGTCTAAATCGGGTCGGCCGTCTCGGTGCATTGCAGTCTCGTCACAAACCCAAAAAGAGGCCTGAGATTAGGGGCCAGAAGGATGCCGTGTTGCCAGGGTTGGCTGTAATTAATCTTTGCTTACTCAACACAGCACCGTAGGTCGGGAGGGCGTATACACTCACAGTGCTCGGGCGTCTTTGTTTCTGGGGAGGTGGTAAGAAGGAGGCTGTGACCCCCCCCCTCACTTATGATCGTTTGGGGCTGGAGCCACCCCTGGCACTTCCAGGTCCCCCCGGGCCCCCAGCGTGGCCCCCTTCCCCTAGCGTGATAATGACAGGCTTTGAGTTGGGTCTTAATTACACGCTGCCAC
>JAOYSI010003861.1:12500-14789 GCA_025775065.1 Hiodon alosoides
AAATGGTATAAAAGATAAATTATTGACATGTTGACTCGGTGGTTATCCGTAAGGGGGGGATTTCACTCCTCATTTTCTTCCTTGTCAGCCAGGAGTAAACATCATGACTGACACTGATCAAACCCTGCTCCCAAAAAAATAAAATAATGAAGTCATAGCTGTAATCTGGTGCCTGTCGAGGCACGCACAACGTCTATGCCACACGTTATGGTTATGGGAACCAGTGAAATACAAACACACTTTTGTTATAGAATGTTTTCATGAGGATTTTAGCTCAGAATGATTAAGGAAAAATGAGAGAGAGAATTCTAAAAACTACAGATGAGGATAATTATTCTATGGCCAAAAGAGGACGTTCATTTAATTGAATATCTCTGTCGATCAGTGGAACCTACTGAATTTAACATGCGACACCTGAATCCAGCGGGATCTTGAATTAGACTAGGATTTTAATCCAGCGGGGTGTGTTCATTGACCGGGACATGACCCCATCATGTTAAGGCAGGAAATGAAGACAGACCTCACGTGCTGGCCTGGCTGAATTCGAGGGGCGAGTGTATTTATTAGGTTAGTGTTCCCCAGATTTCATTAGCAACCATACTATGGTTTATTGTCTACCATGTTGTTCGTGTCTTCCTCATGACTTTATTCCGATCGGATCCACAGAGGTGTTTTAGAGGAAGGCTAAACGAGAAGGAAGAAACCTTACGTATCCTGTGTCACGGCTGAAGGTTTAGTGGAAGTGCTGAAACACAACTGAAACGTCTCTGGACTCTCCGGCCAATTAGGCAGATCCAGCCTTCGAACCCGGATCACTGTGTGCAGAGCTCGGTGCTAATGGCGAGCGCTGGATTTGCACACCTCGTGGCTACCGCTCAGGATCTGTGGGGTCCAGGCCGCTTCAAAGCGAGCGGGATACACTGGGGTCCTGCTGTCCGTCCTGAGGGAGGCGCTACTCGCGGGGGGTTAAAGAGTGAAGGTCCTCTTCAAAGAGCTCGCCCCAGCCAGAGTTTCATCAAACGAGACGTCACTCTCCTCCTCCCCTCCTCTCCTCCTCCCCTCATCCCCCGCCGCGCTTCCGCGGGACGCCAACGGTTAACCGTGCGCATCTTTTTTTAGTGTGATCAAAGGAAAAAAGAGAAGTACGGTGGTTTCATTGAGTTGTACCCCCCCCGCCCCCCCCACAAGCCTACGAAACATCACCATAACAACCTGCCACAGATACATCAGTCCAAATTCGGGGAAGCGAAGAGAAAGACAGAGAAAGAAAAATCCCTGGCTCTAATCACTACTATTAGGAGAATATGTGTCACAATGCATGAATATTGTATCAGCGGACACTTCCCAGACGCTTTTTAGCCTACTTTTTCAGCAATAAAAATGCAACCCAGGAATTTTCACACTTATATATGATGATCTGTGGCCTGCCTTGGGTGGATACGTGTGTAGATATGCGTATAATTATACTTTGAGATTAACTCCCCACCCGATTGTTACTGTACCTATGCAGAATCCAATGGAGCGTCAACAATACGCATATCGCAGAGCTGGACGGCGGTGTACAGACAAAAGTCTGCTTTCATATCTCAGGCCTTTCGGGACTCGATGGCTTTATGAACCTGGAGAGTTTGAAAGATGTTTTGAAGGGACAGTTCGGGATCCTCGATGTTAGTGCTATTGCCTCTTCTGTCCTGTCAATCTGCGTATTGATTTACCAGGGAATTTTCATTTGCTATATTTGTATTTAAATCTTTTGTTTATAAAAGGCAGAGGAGGTTAAATGACTTTTTTGGTAGTTTTGGAAGAATCTCTTGATTCACATAGAAGCCATTCAAAACATTTCCATAACATCTTCAGAACACAAAGTCACCCCATTGATTTCTTTTTGATAATAGTTGTGTTTTTTTCAAATGCCTTTACAAATTCAGTGCATTTTACGAGGTGCTGGATTATGTCACTAAAATAAATGACTTCTAGCAGCTCCATTTTGCATTGATAATTTCTCTCCCATTCTTACCCCAGAGGAGAACTGATAAAAGAGGCCTTTTAAACCATTCTACTGGAATGAAAAGCATTTGGTCCACTCTGTGAATGGCAGCCAATAGAAAACCTTGTCTTGGTGAAATGGGGGTCATCGTTGGGCAGATCGGCAGATCCTCATTGGAAAAGAAAGAATAATGTTATTTCTGTTGGATTGTATGTCCTCACTTTGCCCCCGGGGGGGCCGGGGGGGGGGGGGGGGGGGGGGGGGGGGGGGGGGGGGGGGGGGGGGGGGGGGGGGGGGGGGGG
>JAOYSI010003862.1:0-14788 GCA_025775065.1 Hiodon alosoides
CCCCCTGTCTCCCCCCCCCCCCCCGGGCTCCCCTCCCCCTCCCCCCCCGCCTCCGTCGCGCTGGGCGCCCCGCCTGCCCCCCCCATATAGATCCAATCCTCCCCCTCCACTCCCCTCCCCCGGCGCTGCACCCTTTCTTTCCTGTCCATCTGGAGTCCCGGTGTCCCGTGTCCGGCCGAGGGAATGGATCTACCATCGGAGCTGAGCAAACATGGGAGGAAGTCGACCAGTCAAAAGCTGGAAGATCAGAAGAAGGTAAGCCTACCGGGTGTCGTTTTGATCAGAGGGAAGAGGTTACGTTGCTATTGGAGACCTGTCTGGTTTTATACAAGTGTGGTTAATAACGACGTTTCTGTTTTAAATGGAAGGCATGGTCACATGTCCATGATTATCATTTGATTATCATCGTCCCATCTGTTTACTCTCTCTTCTCCGTAAGATCCCGAGGATAAGAAACAAGCTAAGGCGTATATTCAGTTGGAGACAAAACCTTGCGAATAACATTATTTTGATAGATAGATTTAGAACTTAACAACTGCGTAGCATCTAATACAGAGAACACACTCCCACCTGGTCCGCACCCTTTCCAATCTGTCGTGCGGGGACGGGCTGGAAAGGGATCAGGGCCTATGCTTTAGAGTGACATCTTGCGAAATGCAACACCCCCCCCCCCCTCCACCCCCATCCCTCTCTGCAGGAAATGGTATTTATTAGCGGTTATTGAAATCAGTCCAATCGCTCTCAGTCATCTACCATTTGGCACTGGCTGACGCGAGAGAGCCATGTCTGCACAATACCCTGACATGACCTGGTTTGGACTAACTGACTAACGCAGGAACCGCAAAACGCTATTTGTTTTCATCCCTGGGCATCTGACAGGAATGCAGGTCCGGTGCTGTGTCTTGTGTGACATGTTTTTGCCTTGTTAAGGCCTTATAGAATCACCAAGCTGCTTCGTAGCATTACTGCACTCTTGTGTTTGATGAACTCTCACCTTGGCTTTACATGAGGTGAGTGCAGTGAGAGATGAGAAGAGTGTGTGTGTGTGTGTGTGTGTGTGTGTGTGTGTGTGTGTGTGTGTGTGTGTGTGTGTGTGTGTGTGCTATGTTGCTATGATGCGTGTGCTTCTGTGTGGGAGGGAGGTAGAGATTCTAAGAGAGCAGGTGGATTGGATAGCCTCATGGTACAACTTCTAGCCTGTAGCCAGTGGACGGATATCTATATTTGGAGTTCTAAACATTATTGATATTCTGACTCAAACATATGTTAAAAGACTGTCTCTCTGTTTATAATAAACCAGGAAAGGTATATCTTCACAGTGCCCAAATGATATTGATATTTCATTCAATGAAGAATCACGCAGTTGCAATAAATTAAGGAAAATAAACAAACCTTAACCATACTTAGCTTGTCAATTCTTGCTTTTTCTCCTATATTATTTAAGGCTGCTTTAAATGGGGATAAACAGGACATTTAATTAAAGAAGGATTTAATTCCAGGCTTCAATTCTTCTGATGATATGCTCAGACTGCTGACGCGTCATGAAACAGATTAAAAAAAATGAAAAGCATTTAATTTAGGCTACGTAGTGCTAAGGGCAGAGTCAGGGGTGGACATCCTGAACCCGGCCTTCTGACGGAGATGGAAAAGCAAGGGAAAATGTTTTCTCCTTCTACTTCACAGGAATACCAGAGAAGGGAAGGCATCACAGTCCATTCAAGGCTGCGAGCTTTGATCCTGTGTCTTTAAAGCTTCTGCCTCAACAGGGTATCGTATGCTACTCATCAAGTACCGTGCTTCAAGGTGATGAAGCAGAAAAATAATAATCATAATAATATGGAAGTAGTCTAAATTAGACAAGGACAGCATTGATCAAGGTGTTTTCTGGAAGAAATGTCATTCTACTTGATTGAGATGTATTTGGATGGAACTTTGATGCCTGGCTAGTGTTTCGTACTGGCCAGCCCTGGGTAAAAGTGGAGGTAATGGGAGAAAAGTGCTTTTAAATATTAATGTGGGAGAGATGCAGCACGGTTGTCTGAAGCAGTGTGTCATGTCATAAAAACATGTGTGGCTTTGAAAATGGTGTACTTTCAGCAGTGACTCAGCAATGACTCAGCAGTGACTCTGGTCTGATGTTGAGAACATCAGAGGCTTCTCCAAGAGTCCAAGCAGCTTGTTCAGCTACAGTAGGACAGTGTGGCTCTCCCGTGGATCACTTCCACTTAGGACCAAAGTCAGGCTCTGAAATATAAAGGAATACTGACTGACCCAAATACTTTCTTCTTGAGGACAAAAATAAGTAAATAGATAAGTAAATAAAACACAAGAACTAACAAAAAGACAAGATGCAGTTTCCTATGCCCATTGACATCAGCACTGAGCTCTCTCATGCAGAGAAGTAGCTTTGCTCTGTAAAGAGGAACATGGACAGACTGATTTTAGCTTCTGGCTCTGCTGAGAGTCGGCAGGGCACCTATGGATATTTAACAGGGTGCCCTGTGCCAAGAGGAAGTGTGGAACGTTCCGAACGGGTCACAGTGTGGGCAGAGGATACCGACACAAGTGACAGTCACACCCGCTCTACCAAGGGTAGCCAATGACATGATCCGGGTCTGACCGCGCAAACCTGAAACCTAAGGTCCAGCCTGCGCTTCAGTAAGTGGCTTTCTATAGTCCCACAGGAGCCTTAAAAACTAGATTTTATTATATTATATTTTAATTATTTATTATGAATCAAAACCTTTTGTTTTCCTCTGTATTCATTTCAGTCAGGGGGGTATTGTAGGAATGTGGTGGATCCTTTCTGACTCAGAATTCTGGTTTTTGTTCTCCATTGTTTAAAGGTATTGGTTTTTCTGCTCATTTTGTACATCGATGTTCCTCACTTGTTTTGCTGCTGCCTAGCTGAGTCGCTGCATCTGTGTGTGTTCTTATCTGATTTATCCGCACTTAATTAAATCTCGCCTTTACACTCTTTACAAGTTGATCTAGATAAGGGTATTTTCTAATAAAGACCCGCTTTGAAATGACCCCCGGGGCGAGCTTTGAGTTGCTAGTTCTTATGAGCTCTTGGGGATCCTGTGATACACTGCCAGTGCAAATGGTGGCCACTTTATTAGGTACACAGGACTCACGGCGAGGTTCTCCTCCTTGTGCTCTCAGCTGAGTCTGAATTCGTCGGTGCGTGGACTCAACAAGGTGTCGAAAGTGTTTCGCGGGAATGCTGGTCATCTCCACCGCTTCCCATAGTTGTTGCCGATTGGCTGATGATCGATCCCCTACTCCGATTGGATCGAGATCGGGTGCCTGGGGAGGTCACTGCGAACACAGGATCCCTGCTTTGAATGGCACAGTCTGGACATGCGATGCTGTCACTAACCGCATGCTTTGTTTCATGCAAAAGGAAGGCTCAGTGGTTAATAAACACAGAGGGAAATCCACACCACTGAAATTCCTCCTGTTGCTGCTGCTGTGTGTTAGGGAGCCTTTTACTCTGAAGAGAACTTGAAATGAGGCAATTAAATGAGGACCCCCGATGATTCAGCTGCCACCATTTATCTCTATTTTTTCTTAACCAAAACCTTGCTTACGTATACAGTGCTTTGTTGCACAGCTGAAGAAAAAATATACTCGAAAATATATTACCGGCATGTTTTACTGATTTGTTTTTAAATTGGTTGAGACAGAAATGGATTCTGTGTAATTATGTGTTATTCTCCTCATCCCGAGCACTTTCAATATATTGGCACTTAGTGGGAATATGAAGGTTTTATTCTCAAAGTCGCCATATTGATGTCTGCTTTTCATGTTTTGCTGAAATGTATTGAATGTACTAAATATATTAAATGTATTAAGTATTGAATGTATTCAATATTTATGGTAAGGAATACCAGTATGCAAGTTTAATGCTTTAAACACTCTTTTTAGCATTTTGTCGTCACTTTCTTGCGTTATTGTGTGGTCAGAACCCCCCCCTCCCCCTCTCCCCAAGGTCCTCATCCTGAAACCCAGCCTAACGCGTCTGGCGTCTTACAGATTGGGTTGATGCGGCACGCAGAGTGATGGAGTGTTTTCATTTCCAGCCCTTTGCCGCTTCCTCGCAAAGTCAATTCACTTCCGCCGGACAGAATCGCAAACCGCGTTCTGGCAGTCATTAACCATTCTGTTTTCTCAACAGAAAAAGTGCTCCTTCAGAGTAAACGCACAGGGCGCATAATAAATTGAAAGGTTTGTGTGTGGAATTGAATATTCAAATGATGAATTTGACGGGCAGGTTAGATTAGGGATCTTTGTCGAAGGAGTGTTCCGTTTTCAGCACAAGAGCTGATAAACATGGCTTTTATTTTACAGTTGTTTCTGGGGCTCCTGTCTCCTTCCAGTGGAAAACCCCTCTATAAAAGGACTCATTAGTACCCAGAGTACACTGGATCGCCAGTCTCACTGGGTGCACCTGCTCATAATCAGTCCTCTCCACTGAAAGTGACGTGAAGTGAAAGCATAAAGTCTGGGCACGCCCGGGTGTGAATGGAGGCGTAAAGGAGTTGACTGTGCCCGGGGACAGGGGGCTTCTTATTGTTAATTTCACCCATGGTGCCTGTATGTTGGGTGGCGGTGATTTGAGAATAAGGTTTTGTCAACAGGGAAAGTAATTTGGGTCCTGGGAAAACAGTCCTGGGTCCTGGGAACAGCCGAGGCAGCAGGGATGTTTAAATCTAATTGCGAAAATGCCAGAGCTATAAACATTGTTGCCGCTAAAACTGTTAATTTTACAATTGGTAATAAAAACAAGCCATATCTCTGCAGTTCAAATTGTGGGTTGGATTTAAAACGCTTTCTGATTTTTATTGGATAGCTGTTACCTCTCTGAAAAATGATAATAAGAGGCTGGCATTAAATGGCGCCTCACGGTTTTATCGTCTATTTGTTGGTTTGCCGATAAGGGTGTTCTTGTGTAATCTCCTCTGTCAGGCCATCCCCGGTGAAATGGGGATTTTCTCTGATAAGGTTTTAGGAATGGACGCTGTGAGTTGGAGTGAGTGTTGGAGGCAGTTGGATGACGAAGGAGAGCTCATCAGGTCAGGGTCTCTGTAAGCATCTCCTAGCCTCGCCTGTTTGGGTAACAGCGAAATTTGTGACAGTTCGGAGACATTTCAATCTCCTACAGGAAAATGTTTCGATTTGACCGTGTAAGCATTTCAACCTGCTCTGCCTTACCCCTGAGCAAATGCTTAAACAGTGAACCCACTTGACCCAAAACAAAAAAATCCTGCCCCCACCCCCTCCTTCTCCTCAGTTCACCGCATCCGGAACGGCCTGGGCTTGGATTGCATGCGGGATCATCAGTTTCTGCACAACTCAGAGCGTCAGTGCGCGGAGCGGGACGGAGTGCATATCAACACAGGCCCGCATCGTGGGTTCATAGGACAGATTTATGGGACAAATCGAGAGAATTCCGCAGTGGAATTTAATTTGCTTTAAAAAGTGCTGTATGAAGGGATTTTCATCAGCTCGGGTAAAAGTATCGCTCTGTAAAATTTGCTTTTTTTCTCTCGAATCTACTGTATTATCACCTGAGAAATAATATGTTTTATTGTTCTGAAATCCTAAAACAATTGCTCACATACATTGTGCCAATAAGTTATGGCAATTAGTAAATCATCCGACCGGTTGTAGGTACATTGTCAGTATTTTTATAAAAGTCATTGTGGGTCTTTCATAAGACTAAATACTCTTTTCAAGTCTTCCAATAATGAACAATGAATAATGGATTTAAATGATTTCAGCTTGGTCAATTGAAGATTGTATATTAAAAGACGTCCCTTTGTTGGAAGGGAAGAATGGGAGACATGTAATGGCTAATGTCAGTCACGGCAGCTACGGGCCAACGAGGCAGCCGCAAGTGGTTGCTCCAACCCACCAGACTCCCAGTCGTTGGCATTTAACATGCGCTGAACTGTACATGAGGCTCATCACCGATTGGAGGGCAGGGACATCACTCTCACAGCATAGACGTTGTAATTGGACCATCCCTCCCCACCGACTTCATCCCACCCTCTCCCAGGCAGCGCTCTGCTGCCACTTGGGACTCCTGGTCACAGTCAGTGATGGAGCCAGCATATGGAAATCATAGTCTGCACTAATCTGCCAGAACCTTTAAAGACTGAGTCCCACAGCACTTTTTAATGATGGCTTAGCGGTTTGCACGCGGATGGTCTGCAGTCTGTGTGAGGACGGGCGAAATACAGTAAAATGTGTATCTGCAAATGATGGGCCGAACTTTGAGCGGTACGCAGCTCCCAAGGTTTTCGCCAGGTCTCCCGCGTAACTATTAGCATGGCACTCTTATCGCGGCTCTTTCTTCTGCCAGCTCGGGCTTCCTCATTGATCCGGATGCTTCCGTCTGAGTATGTCCTAAATCACTGAGCGAGCCGGAGTCGGAGACGGAAGTCTAATAGATGGGCTGATGTATGGGAGACGTGCCGGGCTGCTATAATCTGTCACTGATTTGCTGAAGTGTCATTGTGCCCTAACGGCTGCAGCCTCGCTAGCCCTGCACAATACGCCATAGAGAACAGACCCATTCATTTAGCCTCACAACCACGCGCAACATGGAGCCGCCAGTATCTGATGGAGCTTTTGCGGGTCATATAAATGCTAATCGCCTGCGATCCTGGCTGCGTGTAGCCTGGCAGCTTTCACCTACATGGATATAGTGATTTTACATAGTGGTGTAAGGTGGATATAGTGATTTTACATAGTGGTGTAACATGGATATAGGGATTTTACATGGTGGGGTAACATGGATATTGTGATTTTACATTGTGGTTTTATGGAAACTAGCAGATTGATGAGATTCCGTTTACCGCTCTCTGTCGCCACTCTCCTGTTTCGCTTGGCGGTCCGGACCTGTACCTGGTTTGCTTTCGGGCCAGAACACCTTCTATCATTAGAATGCCTTTGTCTCTATTTCCGTCCTTGTTTGGTGATTGAGCGGTCAGGCTTAACACGAGCGTCGTTGCTGCCAGTGTGAAGTTGGGTGAACGTCCCAATCCCCCCCGTCCATGTCTGAGAATCTAACTGTGAAATTGTGCTGGTCTTTAGCATGGCGCAGTAAGAGGTTCAGTGTTTTAATCATCTTATACCGTGCTGGTCTAATGTCCGTCTGCAAAGACAAATTCGGATTTGTTACGGGACTATCACTGCCTGCATCCACTGGCTGCGGCGCCCCGCGGATGGTAAATAGCGGGGGGCGGTGGGGGTTTCTGTGGAGAGAATGTAATCAGATCCTCCATCTTTTCCGCGGGAATCCTAACAGGGATTAGGTGCAAAGCGCCCAACCCCGAGCTGGGCCACCCTGCCTCTACCTGCATCAACATTCCAACTGTACGGCGGCGTCCCTCCAGAGATAAATAACAGGATTATCCGGGCCGCTGCGAAGAGCCTGCGGAGGACACTGTGGCACGTCTTCAGGGGACCAACAAGCTGACTATGGGGTTGTTTGTAACAGGGTGTATGTAATATGTATATAAAGGACATACTGTATATAGGTAGATCAGGAGGGTGTATATAATATGTATATAAAGGACATACTGTAAATAGGTATATCAGGAGGGTGTATATAAAGGACATACTGTATATAGGTAGATCAGGAGGGTGTATATAATATGTATATAAAGGACATACTGTAAATAGGTATATCAGGAGGGTGTATATAATATGTATATTAAGGACATACTGTGTATAGGTAGATCGGGAGGGTGTATATAATATGTATATAAAGGACATTCTGTATATAGGTAGATCAGGAGGGTGTATATAATATGCATATAAGGGACATATTGTAAATAGGTAGATCAGGAAGGTGTATATAATATGTATATAAAGGACATACTGTAAATAGGTATATCAGGAGGGTGTATATAAAGGACATTCTGTATATAGGTAGATCAGGAAGGTGTATATAATATGTATATAAAGGACATACTGTAAATAGGTATATCAGGAGGGTGTATATAAAGGACATTCTGTATATAGGTAGATCAGGAGGGTGTATATAATATGTATATAAAGGACATACTGTATATAGGTAGATCAGGAGGGTGTATATAATATGTATATTATGGACATACTGTATATAGGTAGATCGGGAGGGTGTATGCATTTTTGGTTGTGTCTCCCGCCGCTGTCTGAGGTTATGTATGATCACACATAGGCACGCAGTGTATATTCATATCCTTGATACCTTGTAGTGAAAATATGAATTTACAGAATGCAGGCACGCTGTCATGTTTCTTGTTAGTAATGATTGAGGCTGTTCACTCCGCTGTAGCAAAGTCTGGGGAGGGTGTCACCATTTTCATAGAACCATTCAAATGACAAGCAGGGAAATTTCCATAGAAACGGAGAACTGCGCTAACACAAACACTGTCGGAGATTGCTGTATTGTCCGACGTGGAAACCTGTCGCCCCAGGAGGCAAATAGGGCCAGGTGAGGCTCGACCCTCATTTGTTTATTTTCGGTTACTGGGGTGAGAAGAAAATCTGACTTGGTGTGATCTTATCTTGTTGGCATTCTTTACAAGTGGTGCATGCGCGTCTATCCAACGCATGTCTGAATTTTGGGTGTTTTTCTCTTCTCTTGACCGAACAAACCAGATCTTCGCAGGTTAAAGTCTTAGCAGTCAAAGCAGACATTTTTTCTCTCTATCCTGCAAGACAGAAATAGCTTCGCTAGACACGTCTGAAATTGCCTTCGAGTCTCTTACCTGTGAGATTTGAAGCTTTTCCAAAATAAGGTTGTTTTTTTTAATACTGAGTTTTAAAAATAATCTACCTTGACAAATAATTATATATGCCCAGGCTGTGTCTCTGATCCATTGGTTCTGTAAAAATTTGCACCATGTAAACATTGGGCTGGGTTTGGTGAAATGTTTTGTGTGAAAGGATCAAGTTTTTTTTTTTCAATGTTTACGTTGTCTTTCAGCATCGTTCCTGTGTTTATTGTAGGTCCTGACGTTTTCTCCGATGGGGATTTCAACAGCGTTATTTTCCAAAAGAGACACTGTAGATCTCTAGTTGTTTGAGCATTCCTGGCCTTGGATCCAATGTAAATTACATTTGCGATCGGCACAGCACCGGCCTTTTAAATGCATTTTGGTGGTATTTAGTCATTAGTATTAGGAGCGATGGAACGTCCACGTCACGATACCGTCCTTATTGGTGGCTCTCGTGATCCAGCACTTATGAGGTCCTTATAGATCTGCTGTCAGAAAGGTGTTACACCTGTTGCTCTCGGGGCTGATGACGCACTGCTAGTCTCGCTTGTTTTTGTGTTTGACAGCTCATCGATTGAAAACTGCCGAAAGGGACGGCCTTTGTTAACTTGCTCACACTAAAGTAAGTGAGGCCAACAGAAGGGAACTGGCAGACCTTCCGCTTCGGAGCGTGTAGCTATTTCTGTACTGTTCTTCAGAATTCTGCATCTTTATAGACGTGACCAATCACAGATAGCCACAAGTCTTAATAATATAATCTGTAAAGAATTGGAAAATTTGGTGTTTCTCATTGTCTTGAAATAGAAAAGTATGGTGAAAGAACTGAAAGGATTAAGTCCTGGCTGGGTCTGAAGCGTGTTTCCCGTCCCCCCCTCTCTTGCTCTCTGGCTGCTGAGATCAGTAGGCGAAGATAGCTCTGCTGTGGGCCTCGGTAGGCGGAGATAGCTCTGCTGTGGGCCTCGGTAGGCGGAGATAGCTCTGCTGTGGGCCTCGGTAGGCGGAGATAGCTCTGCTGTGGGCCTCGGTAGGCGGAGATAGCGCTGCTGTGGGCCTCGGTAGGCGGAGTTTGGGACCTACACCGAATCCATACCTATTGACCGCCGTTCCAATCGCTGCATGGATACCATTGTCACCAATTTCTATAAAGTTGTGTTTTCAAAACAAATAGTATTATTAACAAAGATAATAGTACAAAGACTGATACCAGTATCAATGTTGGTGCTGGTGTTAATGTAAAGGGTTTAATTGCTATTATCCCCATGATAATATAATAGTTCAATAGTTAATTTAAAGAGCGATTTGAAGTAACCTTCTACATTCTGTTCAGACACTGCACAAAAAGGAGGTTTTAAGTGCCCGTAATCAGAACGACCAGGGCTATTGATTAGCGTTAATGTTGCTTGCTTTGGCTCGGTGATTGATTATCTACGTCTGTCCTGATCCCGAATCAAAGCTGGCGTAGCATGGGATTCATTAGGGAGATGGTGGCTTAGTTTATCAGGTGGAAATGTGCGTTTGGGTGTGTGATCTTTAGATGTGTGCTCACGCGTAAGTGTCTGCTCACCGGTTTGGGTCTGTTTGTGTGTGTGTTTGTGTGTGTGTGTCTGCTATTAACACGGGGCAGAGCTGCTGGGAGATTGGGCTGTAAACGCGTATCGTGGCTGAGAAGCTGAAGAGCTCTGCCCTGCCTGAGATTAGTAGAAATCTCACTGAGGTGCTAGGCAGCCTGGCGAATAAAAACAAATGTGCGATTTGGGCCTATTTTCATCGTAAAAAAGGATGGTTTGAGTGTGAGTGTGAGTGAGCCTGACGATCTGAGGGAGTAGGGAACCGCTTGGTTTCTTCTTGTCCTGGCTGCAGGAAGTCTCTCTAAGTGTTGCTACTTAAAACGTTACGACAAGCAAAAATGTTAATGACGATATTTCGCTAGATTGATAATAATAACGTGATTCCTCCTCTCCGGTGGTGATGTTTTTAAAGTTACGATCGTGCACTTTAAAGGAGGAACCCACAACCCCGGCACCCAGCAGGCAATCAATGGACTGTCTCCCTCTTCTGTTTTACAAACGAGACTCATTAGCCCTGGCTCCTGCAGGGGCATTGCCAGCACACTTGTTCAGGTCTCTGTGTGTATTCTCACCCTGTGCTTTGGCATGGCAAGCCCTTCTCTTCATGCGCCCTGGTGATGGTAATTACAGGCGTCTATTCGCCAGGTGCGTCCGTCCCACCGCCCCTCAACCTCTCACCTGTCGCCTGTTTCCCGGTTTGTTCCTGTCACAGCTGGTTAACTCCACAGCGTCCCCGATGTACCAGTTCAGTCGACAAAGCCTCCGTACCCTCTCATTCGATTATCGTTTTTTTCCCTTCTTTAATCGCGTGGATCTGTGGCCTGTGTTGACAGGTTAAGGGTTGGCCTCTCTCAGTCTCTCCGCCACAGGCTGATCACAGTCACTGAAACTCTGCAAAGGGGTTTGGTTCAGGGACGTTGCAGGGACGTTGCAGGAGGGCTGATACGAGCGCTTCATGGCCAGTTTAGCTCACCTGCTCGGTACAGCGGTATTTACTGCTGCATCCCATTCTTGCGAGAACCTCGCCTGGAAAAGCCCCCTTTGTTTCAGACCGAAATACATTTTAAAAAGAGGCTTACTCTTCCCCCAACCACTTCGGATTGTTTTGCATCTCATGCCTGGCGGCAGCATTAAATATTAATGGCGCTGTCCTCGGGGTGACGCTGGTGAGCCGGTATCATGCTCGCTGTTTAAGCCGCCGCCCTGGGAGGATTGGCGGCTGGAAGGCGGGCTCTCTCGGGAGGCCCCGTCCGCTCATTCCGCTGCCTGGCTCGCGGAGGAGCGAGAGCGAGAGGGAAGAAGAGACGAAGGCTGTGAAATACGGTGACATTAAAGGGAGGGCGGGCTGATCACAACGGAGTGGAGCTGGAAGTTTATTAAAGCTTGCTATTAAACTCTGAATATATTCAATCTAGCAGATTTAATCGACGCAAGGTTGTGCCTGTTTAACATGCAATAATGAACTCCCAGAAGATGGACAGGAGGCCAGAGGCCTGTGTGTTCCACAGATAGATGTTAACCAGGCATGATTTTCCCATTAAGTCTTTTTGCAGGATGTGCTTGTTCCTACAATGGCTCTTTGCCGATGCAAATCAGCGCGCTGATCTCTTCATAGATTCGTTTTTTTTTTACAGGAAATCGTGATTCGGGCACGTTCAGATTCACGTTGGGTCTAAAAAATATTATGTCTGGCCGCCACACACACCCGGCTGTCATGTGAAATAAGCAGATCTCCTCACAGCGGTGAATACGTATGGTGCACATTCAGGCCGACTGCGTCCTGAGTCAGACCTGGGTGACTCAGGACCGAGTGAGGTCATTGGTGTGTATATGGGAGGCGCTATAGCGACACTGACGCCACATGTGACTGATGTGTAATGAGGAAGGGGAAAGAGCTCATCTTTCATCAGCAGTGGTGAGCAGAGGCACGATGACGGCCAGAAACACCTGCTACAGGGCAACCGAAAGAACAGCATGCGACCAGCTGGGTGCCGGGTTTGAGGTCGGGTTCGACGGGAACTTCACAGCATTATCATAACACCGACTATGGGCATGTGTGTGTGTGTACGTGTCCAGATGCACTGGAGGAGCCCGGTATGGTTTGGCCTTCACCGCGCCATCTACGGATAAACGTGTATGTTCTACGTTGTTCTATGTTCTATGTTCTGTGTTGGCATATCGGCACAAATAAATTCCCTCACTGCTGCGTAGCTGAAAATCAGATGAGTGAATGTGTGGGGATAACTGGGGACCATTATAAGTCAGTGACCCTTTGTCTCATTGGCCACTATGTTCATGACTGCCTCCTCCTCCATAAACAAGTTGGTGGATTTGTGAATTTAAAGGATGTGCCTTTGGATGAAGTATTTCACTGCCTTTCATTCTGCTTACGAATAACTGTGTATCGTTTCAATCTTGGGCCTGTGTCAGGCCCAATATCTGGCACCATTTCCATTGATTTTTCCATCAGTATCTTTGGAAGAAAACCAGCCAGGCGTAGCTCTGCTGACGGTGTGGAGGGTGAGAGTTTAATGGTGGTTTATTGTTTCGGTATTGAAGAGGTTTTAGAAGTAGCTTCGCTAAATTCAATAAATGGTTCATAATGCTAGTTTTCAGAACAGTTTTGTACAAATTCAGAAAAACTGGAGTTGTAGCCACACATTACTGTCCTTAGCTTTTCAACTCTGAAGTCATTTGCCATTGCGATCTCAAAGATGGGACTCAAACAGCAATGAATGACATATGTAGAAGGTTAAGGTGGACAGACATGAAATCGCAGATGTTTTCTGTTATATAACTCTTTAGTTGTATCTATCTCCTTAGTTAAAATGACAGCTATATTGGGTCATAATTCTATGGAAAACAGCTGCAGTTTCTTGTCATTCCTGTTTGAATTCAGCCAAGATGATAATAAAGTGGAAATATAGGCAGATGCCAGATAAAAAAAAACTTCTAAAAAAAACTCTTCTAATACAGGTGAATCAACATAGTTTAGATTTTCCCAGAAAGGAATGAATTATTGAAGTATTGAGGAGAAAAACATATTTGATGCGTCTGGATTTTCCTATGAGGTAAGTTAAATAATGGTGAAGGTTTAGAAAAGTGGAAAGAAAGGAATGGGTTGGAACAGGATGTTGGGTACCCGCTGTAGAGTTTACGCACTGTGCTTACGTCCGTGATTTGGAAGCAGTTTGCATCCGAGTTAGACGGCACAGGTGTCACTTGGGTAGTGTATAGCGCGTTAGCCTTGATCGCGCTGATGTCTGCTCTGAAATCCTCTTTAACAACTGTTACTGAATCCCTCCGCAGAGGAGGAAGGCCCATGCAATTAAATTCACGACTTCACTTCCTTCATACATAAAGCCCAGACGTTCATCAATGTCTAGCATGGACTACCATGAAAGTTCCCATGTGCAGTTCCATGTGGAGTTTTAAATGGAGCCATGTGTAGAGAATTCATCAGCTGGGTCATGCAGGAATGACCGGCTTACTGGGAAGGGAGAGCGACAGGCTCCTGTAGTCGACGGCGCAGACCCGCACGCACAAACACGCACGTGGCAAGTTTCTGTACATGGGCGTCGTGAGCATCCACAGTTTACGCAAAGCCTCCTCTTCATAACTTAAGGGGAGAAAAAAGGAAGAGGGTGTCTTTATGTGCCCCCCTTAAAGCGTGTTCATAGTAAAATTCAGAGTATTCACAGTAAAAATCCGAGACCTGTTTCATGTGGCTTCCTAAATACCAGTACAAACCATCACGCTCAGCTGAGAAAATGTGACTGCAAATTGTTCCTTGCTGTGTTGTGTTGCTTCTTAATGGAGAAAACCCTTTTGATTACATGTCCTGCCTTTTAAATGGGGACATGCTCAATGTCACCGACCAGGGCCTCAATGAGTCCAAATTCAGTGCATTACAGCACGGTGGGACTTTAAATATTAATCAACCACCCGTGTGACGTCCTTGTCACACACCCGACACAGGCACACTCACACGCACACACAGACACTCTCTCTTTCTCTGGCTCTCTCTCTCTCTCACACACACACACACACACACACACACACACACACACACTAATTCTTAGACACAGACTCTCTCTCTCTCTCTCTCTCTCTATCTCGCTCTCTCTCTCACACACACACACATGCTCACACACCTGACACAGACACACACACACACACACACATGCTCACACACCCGACACAGGCACACACACACAGACACAAACATACACACACACAAACACGCACACACTCACACTCACACACACACTCACACTCACACGCACAAACATGCTCACACACCTGACACAGACACACACACACACACACACACACACACACACACATATACACACACACACACAGACACACAGACACACAGACACAGACACACACACACACACACACACACACACACACACACACACACACACACACACACAC